>CAEGAD010000719.1:0-72766 GCA_903067055.1 Poeciliopsis paucimaculata
TTTGCCCTTTAGCGTTGTGCGCATGCGCAAAATTCCCGGATGTAACGTTTCACGTTAAGAATTGAAGGAAAGCATCAGTTTGATTAGTCGTCTGTGAGGCATTATTCCTAGAAAATAACCTGAATTTACCTCAAATTAATTGAGAATTGGGTCAAAAATGGTTCTAACTTTCCCATTTGATAACTTGACAATACTCTCAGTCTCCGTTTATTTTCTGCAGACGTGCTTCCACTCTGTGCTGCAACTTTCCACCCATTTTTCACATCAACCCTGAATTCCATCTGGCTTTGAGCCACAGCTTTATGTTGCTTCATGTGTTTTCATCTTTCACACGTTGTGGTTCTTGTTGCGGTCTTTCTTCTCATTTGTCCGCCCTTCCCTCCGCAGATCTGTATAAGAGCCTGCAGTCAGGGTCGCAGGCTGCCCTACCTCCTCACTTGCAGCTTGCTTTTTCAGGTAATCTGCATTTCTCCTCTTGTTTCAGTCCAACCATCTCTGGTCTGTCGGCGTCGAGTCGACCCTGCTGCTGTTTTTGTTCTCGGCAAGTTAAACGTTGCAGAAGTATTTATGCAGGTGCTTGAATTTCATTTAGGTTGGAAAGTGCTTGATTAAAAACCTAATTTTACAAAATGTTTAACAGTTGAAACCAGATATTTTTCTTCACTTATTAAAAACAGACATATTTTTTTCTAACTCCCCAAAGTTAAATTAGACTAAACTCTTTTTGTTTTTGCTCAGTTAGAATTACAAAAATGATTAATATTTTCTAAATGTCTGAATATTCTTTACTTTTTGTAACTTTCTTTGAATAATGTTTGAGCTTTTCATTTGAACAGGAAAGTCATTTACCTTAACATAATTTGTTTGGATAGTAATTCAGGTTTATTATCCCTAATAAAGGACTTATTGACCTGTGCAACTCAAATAAAGGTTATTTTACATTTATGCGTTAAATAAAGTTATTGAAATTGTGGGATTTCTCGTGTTGTTAAATTAGAGAAACAGTGTCATAATATTGTAGTTGATCTTAGTTTACCTGGTGTGGAATACAATCACATTATTAATAAATTATAATAGTGAGTTGGAACTGTCCTTTTAGTTCATTTGTTTTGTTTTTATCTCCAAATAAGGTGCCGGAATTTTTTTTTAACTTACCTTGAAAATGCTTGAAATGTGTTTGATGTTTGCTGTGGGAAAAACACAGTACGAACCTCGTACTGTGCTGGTTCCACTGGTAATTACTTCACTTATAGCAAGATATTTTTCTGCTTTTAAAAGCAAAATAATCCGCCAGTAGAACTAGTACTTTTTCATTAATATTTATGATTTATTTGCTCAAAACAAGTGCTTATTACTTGTAAATTAGTTTTGTTTTATTTCAAGCAGATAAACAGTTGTTTCTCCATCATTTTCAGTGTGTTCATGAGGATGATTGACAGCGATAAGCCCCTCCCTCTGCCTCTGATTGGTTATTTTTGACTGGGAGCTCTTCATTTGTTTTGAGACGACCATAACAGTGCAGGCAGTTCAGTATTTTCACAGATTATTTTTCCCACACCATGGGAACGAATATTTAATGAATATGTATAAAAATATGTATTTTTAGAATAAAATTTGATGGTGCAGCTTTAGTTAGTTAAAGGTTAAAATCTTTGCTCCTTCCTCTCAGACTCGAACCAAAGCCAGAGTGGAGACATGAAGCGGAAAACCCACTGACCAATAAGAGCGGAGGCGACGGGCGACGTCACACGCTGACCAATAGGAGTCCTCCGCTCCGATGGAGGAAGGGAGGGAGCTCCAGCGTCTCCTTGGTAACGGACCTGAAGGAGGTGGCGTTTCTCCTCCCTGCGAGCGGCGGCGGCGAACGGAGACTGAGTGAATGAGGAGAGCGCTTCCTTTTGTTGAGTTTTTGTTTATTTTTATTTTTGTCGACATGTTTACATATGACTGACCTCGATCACTGTGGAATGAGTGTGAAACGGCGGTGCGCTCCATTTTGTGATTTATATTTAAGGAATACGTGGTATTACAGGACGCTTCTTATCACAAAGGAAAACAAAACAAAACAGAAAGAGCAGGAAATGATGTAAGACTTTCTGTTTTTTCGTCGTGTCCGTTTCTCTGCTCCCACTGATGACTGTTAAGTAGTAGCTTAAATTAATACTGATAAATTATTTTTTAATTCACAGGGACAAAACCATGAGTGCGAGTGCTGAGGTTGACTTGAATGTGCGTTTGTACATAGAAGAAGAGCATATAATACTGTTAATTTCTATCCAGATTATTCTCTAAGGACTCGTTCCCCTTTCTGAGACGAGCAGGCGAAGGTTGGACGGACGCCGCTTTGCTCAGCGTGTTTTTGGTGCTGTTTAGTCACACTGGACCTTTTCTTTTTTTTTCTGGATAATTAAACAAGAAGAAGATAAAAACTTGAATTGTGAAAGTTTAGAATCCTCTTCTGAGCGGAGGAAACTCTTTCTTTTCGTTTACGCCTGTGAGAGTGCAGGGGAAACAACAGGATTGTAGCCTACTTGAATATTTTGTTTTTAATGTTTCACTGCTTACGTACTCAAACCAACTTACTCTAACAAAACGCCTTAGTTTGTATCGAATAAGAATGAAAAAGACCTATGCAGGACTGAAAAAGCTCAATGCAAAGCGCAAGTCGTCGCGTGGCTTTCGACCTCAGCTTGTTTTACACGACTCTGTTTATTTCTGGCGTGTTCACACGGAAAGCAAAGTGAAGTTTACAGTTTATAAGTAACTTTTCAATTCTTTAACACTGTTAGCCTCCATGGGTTCATACATTAGCTGCATGCTAACCCTGCTATCACCTGCCATCTTGCATTGGTGGCGAGTGTTATTAGATTGTTGTGGAGGAATTAGTCTTCTTTGTGTCATGCTGCAATATCTCAATCAGATTTAAGTCCAGACTTTGACTAGACCACTGCATAGCCCCAAGACACTTGAACTTTAAGCTGCAAACTAATGTCACAATAAGCAATAAATCAATTAATCGCATGATAAATTAAAATGAGTCAATAGCGAGATGTTAGTTTTTGATATTGTGGAAAAGTCGGCATTTTGAGAATGGTGAAGAAGTTGGTTTGCACTGCCTGCCTCTTTTGCCTGTTTTCCCTCTCGAAACTCAATAATTGTTGTTTTTTAATCCAGTTTTGGCTACAGAAACTTCATAATCCATTTTCAATATTGTTGTTTTGTTTATTTGGAATATTTAAAATGTCTTTCCAGTTAAATGTTCTTTACAAATTAAAGTTATTTTTATCTTTATGAGGATGTACTCACATTAATATGCCATTATTATTATTATTATTATTATTATTATTATTATTATTATTATTATTATATTAGCTAGAAATAGTTTCAAAATGACAATATTATCCTTTATGGAAATAATAAGATATTCTGCTGACAAGAGAAAATAAAATACAAATTTTATGACCTAAAATGCAACAATTAAAAGTTTAGCGAACATTTAATCATTGGTAGTAAAGGATGCATCTGCAGTTAAAAAATATTTTTGAAAAACCCAACTATTTCTGCTTGACTCAACGTTAATACAGTGTAGAGCTGATCTGTTCATTAATTACTTTTATTAACTGGTTATTGATTGGAAAGTAAAAAATACTTAACAGGTTTTTAAAAATACATTTTTAAGAATTTGAACCAGGTGAAGCTAAACGATGCTAAAGACAGAGAGGTCTTTATTTAAAGTATTTATATATATGTATATATATAATATTCTGTACAGTTTTGGCTTTATTGCTGCTCAAATGGCCTTTAGAGTCACTCCAGTTAATAATTAATCAATTACTAAATTAGTTGATTATTTCTATAATCGATGAATCTGATTGTTTCCGCCGTACCGCTGACAAATAAAAGCCAGTTTTTAGGGTCCAGAATAACAAACATATTAATCTGTTTGTGATTTTATTATTATTTCAAACCTGTCAGTTTTAAACCAGATGCAACACGAGACAATTTGAACAAATTTAGCTTTGACCTGATCAATCTTCAGATTCATTAGACGTTTTGGCTTTGAAATGTTTCTAATTATGCTTTTTTTTTTTTTTTTTTTTTTTAAAATCAAGTGTCTGTCTTGCTGAATCATGAACTTTGACCTTAACTGAGGAATGAATTTGTCTGATTTCGTTTATTTTTATTGAGGCTCGCAGGGTTAAACTTCACTTTGCTTTTTCTGAACACTGGTAGCAAAACCTTCCCTCAGTGAATACCTCCGTTTACAAAATAAACGATCTTCCTGACTCTGTCCCACCCTGCCCATTGTGGGTATGTGTGTGTGTGTGTGTGTGTGTGTGTGTGTGTGTGTGAGTGCGTGTGTGTGTGAGAGAGAGACCAGCTGCACCAAGAAAGACGCCAAAGATTGTCGTGTCGTACCTTGTTGTGATGGGGTGCTGCTGGCCTGACTGTACCTCTGCGACTGTTCTCCCATTTCCACGTGAACCCACCGCGTGACCCTTGACCCTCGATGTGACGTCATGTGACAGGAGCGGTGGCTGACATTCTTCTACATTGTGCTTTTTTGGGGAAAGAATGGCGGTCTGTGTTCATCTGGTTACTTAATTTGGTCTTTTTTGTAGCTTATTTTTGTGTCTATGATGAAATTAAAACAAAGTTTTCATGAGACTCAAACTTTATTCAAACCGACGATCTCAGCCTGATTACGGTGTTGATCTTCAGTAGAACATGGCAACCCGACATGCTCAGGTGAGTCCCAAGCACATATTTACTGCACATTAAAGGTGACGTATTGTTCTTCATTCAACAGGCTAGGAAAACGAAACATGTTTGTTTCATTTTGCATAAAATAATCCTTCCATCATGAGGTTTTATTCTGACCAATTCTATTTTGAGCCTCTTGTCACTTTAAATCCAAATAAGCTGCTGCTGGCCACGCCCCCGGCTGAGTGTTGAAACTCAAGTCAAAATGGCTGCAAAAACATAAAATGAATTTATACAACCATCCATATTTGAACAGCAAAAGTGGAGCCTCCTGCTCAATGAACAAGAATGCAGCAAGTGGTTTCTGGATGGCAAATCAACAACTAAACACTTCCAGCAGCCATTATAACGGCACTTACAGAGGTGAAACCAGCCACCAAACGTTCCTGGAATTCAGTTTGGGTTGCTAGGCAACAGGTTAGCTTTGCTGGGGTTGCTAGGTAAAGGCACAGCGCCTGTTGAATGTGGCTTTTTGAATAGCAAAAAACACGAGTTCTTGCCAAGTAAGAACTCTGTTTTTCTTTCTTTAGTGATTGAGCTGGTTTTCAAAGCAAGTTTGGACGTAAAGCAAGTTATTAAATACATAAATGAAATGGCTTAAAAATCAAACAGGAAATTAAATGTAACTGATTTAGAGTTGTTGTAGATGGTGAAGGTGCTCCTGTAGCAGTCTGTACCACTGCGACTTTGAAGAAGCCTCTGACTAAAGAGTGTTTTTCAACAAAAAATTTCTACTGCAAATAAACAGCTTTATACTTTTTAACAAACATACCTTAAAAAAAAAAAATCCCTTTAAATTCTTTTTTATGCAGCTCTTGATTGTAAAAACGACACCTTGTTGCCATGGTTACGAATCATAACGTCCTTCCATAACTACAAACGTTTTCATGAGCAACATCGCAAAGTTCTAGCAAAGATTTCAAATCAATAACTGTCTTCGGTAATCGATTACGTCCGTCTGACGGTTGGGAGGAAAAAATAAAAACAGAACAGCAACACAGTTACAATGAATACGCTTTTATTTTTCCTTTTACAAAACAAAACAGAAAAAGGGGGGGCGAAAAATTACCGTCTAGAAATACAAGATATACAAGAAGAAAGGAGAGAATTTGCAGTGTAATGAACTGAATAATGACGTGAGGATAAGAAGGAGAGGAAGACGTTAAAGCTTCCAACCAAACGAAATCCTGATTCTCACCAGGAGTGAAGCGATAAACTGCGAGAGGTCGGCCTGCTAATACTATGATACTGATACCGATGCACTGTGATATGACTCAAAACACAGCAACAAAAACAGAGGAAAGGTGTGAGCTTAGCGGTTTATTAATTAATGCTTTTATTGTTTATGTTCCTATTTAGTGTCTAAGGCACTTTTAAAGAAACATACGGTTATTTCACTGCAAAAACACAAAGTCTTACCAAGTATTTCAGTCCAGTTTCCAGTGCAACTATCCCGGTGCACTTAAAATAAGACAAAACTGACTTAGAAGTAACTTTTCTGCAAGATACAGGAGCTTTTTTAAGTCAATAATTCTTTAATATTGACAATGAAACACTAGTTCCACCATCAGATTACTTCATTTTAGAGGAAAAATTGGCTTAGTGTATTTTACACAATTAAAATGCAGATAGATTAAGAAATAAAATAAGTGCAGGAAAATCCCAGCAATACATTCCTTCATCAGTTTATACAATACAGTCATATAGAAAACATTAAAACCTCTACCAAGTATTAGTGGGCATTTAAACAATTAAAAAGTGACAATCACAATTTTTCTTTAAATAATGTTCAAGTCCTTCGCAGAAGACCTGCCTGCAAAAGGTTTTGACCCAAAACTGATCCAACCAAACGGGAGAAACGTTTTTATCTTAACATTTTTCTAGAAAACCCCCCAGACATTTCTGAGCTTGAAAAGAGAAGCATTTGCCAGAAAAAAACCCTGAAATTTTTATGATTGTTTTCTAGAAAATTTCAACGCTTGAGAAATTGCACATTTTTGACTTTTTTAAAATTTTCAAAAGTTGGACATTTTTGAATTTTGAAACTCAGAAATGTCATTAAAAAGAAAGAAACAAAGCATTAATTTTTTTTTCTAGGAAATTTCTGAATTAATTTTTTTTTTCCTTTTTATTGTTGACTTTTGGAGCTCAGAAACTTTATTGTTTTTTGGCTAAAATTCACGTTTTTGTTTTTTTTCTTTTCTAAAAATTCTTGTCTACACTGGCCAGCAGACGCCGTCGTGGAAAACTGAGCTCTACTGATCTGATATTTAGGAAGATGAAGTGATGAAGTGATAATCTGCCAGTGAAAATAGTTATTTTTCATCAATATTAAGGAATTAATGACTTAAAAAAAGCTTCCATATCTTCCTGAAGTCACTTGTTTTGTCTCATTTCAAGTGTAATACTAACATATTTCATTAGAAAATAAACTACTTGGTAAGATGTAGTGTTTTACAGTGCTGTTCAATTAGAGGAAGCGGTGCGGACCGGTCCAGCTGCTGCATTTAAAGCTGAGCTGAAGCAAAAGTATCGAGGAATATCTGCGCCCACGAAGCGCTGGATGAGGTCTGAAGAGTCTGGATTTATTTATCTGGCGATAATGGCGCAGAGTACATTCGAGTCACAGAGATTTACTCAAGTGGATGTTGAGTTCATGGCTTACTGCTGTTCTCAGGGCGCCTCTCACATCAGCACCAAGCGCAGGGGAGTCCAAACGTTTTGCCAAACAACAAATTAATTTATAAAAACTAAATTCACCAAAAGTTGTGAGATTTTGTTTTTGTACGTCCTTAATAAACTAAACATGAACTAAACTAATAAAATAACCAGATTTCTTCGGAGGAACGGAAACTTCACGTTTTTTCCCCCCAGCTTGCTTATTATTTTGGGCTCGATTGAAGAAAACTTCATTTTTGGGTCTAAACTCAGCAATAAAAACAGGATCAAGGGTATAAGTCCATGCGTAGACGTGGTCCTAGTTACCATGACAACAGAGGTGAACCACGAAGCTTGAAAAGATGATCACTTTATGTTGCAGCTAATACTTTTGCAAGTATATTTCAATTTAAAATTAGTTTTTGCCCTAATTTAGTCCTGAATGTCAGTCGTGTGGGCTGCACAAAATCAAACCAGCGGCCGTAAATGGCCCCCCGCCCTCACTTTGAACACCCTTACTTTTGGTTATGTCAAGATTAACTTTTTTTTTTTACTGATGTGTGTCTTGTCATACTCGTTTTAGTAAAGATTTCCAAACAAACTGCAAATGTGGCCGAGTCGAACTGCCACATTGGCTAGCTGCGCCAGCTAGCCAACAGTTGGTCATGTGATCAAATGAGCGTAATCTGATTGGCTGGAAGAGCTCGACTCGATCTAGTGTCGATTGATTTGTTTTGGCCACATTTTTAGCTGAATTACAAGTAAAAAAATGAAACAAAATTGTAATTAGGGTAAAAATGCAGTGTTATGAATTTAATGTATCTAAAAAGGCTGGACTCTAATGAGACTATAAGTCAGAATTTCTATCCAAACTGGGCCAAAAAGAAAAACAAACAGAGGAAAAGTCCAACTGGTGATTTTTCTGACTTCCTGTAGAACAGCAGTAACATAAGACCATGTTTGATTTGAGTTTAATGATAAAACAAAGTGAAGCTGAGCACAAACACTGAGGTTTATCACCGGAAAACCATTTAGCGAAGCATTTCTTTCCAGATTTCACATGTTTTGTGCAGTTCTGCGCATCTTTCCAGCATCTTTTTCCAGCTTCAAGACACCAAACTGCATGTTCCTTCACTAATGGTGAGATGAAGCAGGTAAATAAAACACTATATCATTTTCACAGTAGCATGTTAGTTCAGATTCCAGGTTTTCCTATTGCATGTCCCGGAAAGTTCCCTGGTGGAGAGGACGTGTCCGGCACCAGAAATTAAAATGTTTTTCCATTCGGTTCTGGTTTTACACACTTACTCAGTTGAACATGTCAAGAACAAAAAGAAGCACTTTGTACCTTTATGCGTATGTTCTCGTTAAGCTGGGTGGATAATTTGGTGGGAGGAAATGACAATATGATCAAGCCAAACCAGCGGAGGACAGAGTAAGGCAGAAGTGTCCGTTTTCTCAAAGAGGGCGTTGGATTTTCCCTGCAGCGTTAGATCAAAACAACAAAAAACAAAAACAGAACCGCTCCAATGGCCGCAGAGGGAGCAGGGTAAAAAGTGTCGTTTACTCGGTGATGGAGGTCTGCGTGTCGTTGAAGTCGTTGGATCGGCTGTCGGCGTCGTCGTCCGACATGTCGCCGGAGGCGCCGTCCAGGTTGAGGTTGCGTCGGCCGGAGCGGTTGGAGGAGAAGCTGCTGACTGGGCCGCCTCGCCTGCTCAGAAACAAACAGATTAAACTCTCCAAACATACAGAATTGATTCTGAAATAATAAAAAGCCGTGAAAGACGACCAAGCCCTTCATTTTAACACATTATATTATAGATGGTTATTTAAGGAATCATCCTGAATCTATGTTCAAGTTTTTGAGCTGATCTACTGTGTCTATTTTTAATAATTAAAAAATATATATATATATTAACACAGTGTTGGATACTTGCCAAACTAGGCCAAGTTCTTAAATTGGGAAATTATCTGAAACATTTGTTAAAACGTAAATTTCTAAAATGTAAAATGACGTATGGTTTACTATTAATTTAATCTCTAATCTCTAGATAATTTGTGGCTTCTTTGTTCCTCGTTGTCATAGAGAAACTTTAAGGTTTCTTCGTTGACGTCTGGTCTCTGATCCCGCCCACATGGCAAATGCACCAATCAGCAGCTGGCTTCAACCAGTCTGGTCAGCTGATCAGAACCACCGCTTTCTGTATAAAGACTAGTGGTGCTGATTAGAAACGGATAAACGGTCGTCGGTCTCAGAGGTTTTAAGCGTCGTCGTACCTCAAACGGTTCTTCAAGGAGTTGACCTCTCTGGTGAGACCCTCGCTGGCCTCGGTGGCGTCGTCCAGCTCCCTCTGCAGCTTCCTGCGTGACGCGTTGGCTCTGGTCGCCTCCTCTTCGGCCTCCTCCAGCTGACGCTTCAGCTGCTTCATGCGGGAGTTGGCCTTCTCCATCTGAGCGGGCGACGGCGACGTGAGGAGAGCCAACTAACAGACCAACTTTACTTCGCTTCTTCCACGTCTCCTTACCTGTTCCTTGAACTGGTCGGCATGGCGACGCTCATCCTCCACCTGCATCATCACTTCCTTCAGCTTCTTCTCGGTACGTCTGACGATCTTATTGGCCGCTGCTCTCTCCCTGGATGTTTGAGATGTTTGAGACAGGTGAGTGAGACGGACGACCTGGGCGGCTTCGAGCTGTGACCTCTAGGTGCGCGACCTTACTTGGCTTCCTGCTCCAGCTGCTCCTCCAGCTGCAGGATCTTGGCCTCCAGCGCAGTGATGGACGCCTTAAACTTCGACTTCACAGCTCCTTCTAGTTCTGCTAGTTTACCTTTAAGTTCCTGCATTTATTACAGATATTTAGGACAGAAGGATTTTTTAAACATTTATCAGTGCAGATAATGAAAAAGGAACAAAAAAAAACATCAACAGAACTTTAGATGAACAGCATGGAAATAATCAATGTGGAGGATAAAAAACAAATTATTTGTCTTTGTCAAAGCTGCAGACTTTGACTGGACCACCTTAAATGGGCAGTATTTTCCAGGAACATGGTATCATTTTATAGCACAACCAAGTAACTACGTTACCTTCAGTTTGTATAAAACTAATCTACATATGTCAAAAAAGACTTAACAGGAATTCGACTTTGCAATTTAACACTCTGAAATTAGACCTCTGTCTCTTTAAGAAGCTCTTGCTCTTTCTGACACTCCGCCTTCATTGCAACCATCCTCCTCCATGATGCCGTTTCTCAGGAGCGTAGCTCTGAGAAGTAACTGTAGTTCCACCAGGTGTTTGCTAATTGCTGCTGCTGCTAGTCTGGGAGAGGAGCTGCAGCTAAGAGGCGGTGCTAGGTCCACTCAGGCGTTTTGCACAGCTGAATGGTTGCCATGGAGACTAAAAGATTTCTCAAACATGCATGAAAAAATCAAAGCAACACTCCAGGTTTGTTTTTGATGAGGGAATAACATTTTACATTATAATGTAAAGCTCAAAAAGTCGAGTAATTCTACATAGTACTGCACCTTTAAGAGATTTTATTTATGTATGTAAATTTATGGTTTCAATTGTATCTAGTTTAACTGTTTCTTTCCTCTTATCAATATTTCTGCATCTCACTGTCTTAGTGTCTTCTTGTCTTTAGTTTGGTTAAAAATCGGTTAATACCTCCAATGAAATTATAAATGTGTCAATTTTTTATCATGTCTGAGTAGTTTTAAGCAGACTAATAAAAGCCGGACCTTGTTCTGCCGCTCCATCTGCTGCCGAGCGTTCTCGCTCTTCTGCGCAGCGCTGCGCTCTGCAGTCAGCTCGGCGTTCAGCGTGTCCACCTGCAGGCAGGAAACCAGGGCAGAGCAGGAGACGCTTCATCTTTCAGGATTTGCTTTGCGTTCGGTCACCTCAAATTTCACAAATAAACTTTCACAACTGAAATATCTGACATGAGGCAGTGAATGCGACGCTTCACCTGCGTGCTGCTCTTTCTGAAGCGGTCGTTGAGGAGCTCCATGTTGCCCTGCTCCTCCTCTACCTCCTCCTCCAGCTGGGAGATGCGAGCTTCCAGCCGCCTTTTCTCCTCCAGCAGCGACGACCTGAGACACACACGCACACACACACACACACACGCCGACACACATGCACACAGACACACACACAGACACACACACAGTTCGTCTGTTTACACCGATGACGGTCAGTGAAGGGCTGCAACTCAGTACTTCAAAATCATGATTATTTTAAATCTTGCTTGATATATGAAGTAGTTTTAGAAAAACTCAGTGTAACAGTTACTTTTTTCCAGAAATGAGTAAAGTAAGGGATTACAATTCCAGATGAAGTAATCAGATTACTGTTACAGATTTGTGAATGTCTCATGACAATCACAAGATTTTCTAAACTCGTCTTAAACTGCGGTCCGAACAAAATTTTTGTTTTTTTATATGATGGAATAAGAAGAAATACAGTTTCACTGATGAAATTTTATATAATGGAAAATTCAGAAAAAATAGAGTTAGGCTGATATTAATATTGCTTTAAAGAATATTCAGGTTTAGCTTTAATAGTTTAGTATCTACCATATTTTTCAGACTATAAGCAGCTACTTTTCCCCCACGCTCTGATCCCTGCGGCTTGTCGCCCGGTGAGGCTTTTCTGTGGATTTTTCTTCAACCTCCACAAGGAGGTTTGAATTAGCAGGAAGTGAATCACTGAAAGTCAAAACTGAAAATCAAAGAAGAAAGCGCTGATTTTCATTTAGAACCAGCACATGGTAGCAGCACGGAGAAATGTTTTCAAACTCATCATGAAAACCACAAGAAGAAGTTCATACGATGCTGGCAGCACAGATCGATAGCCATGGAAGCTCGGCGTGAACGAATCCATTGTTTGACGTTGGAGACGCAGGACTGTGTCCTCAATAGCAGATTTATTAAACATGCAGTTTTCGGCTGCTTCCTTAAGTTATCGCTCTCGATTGAAAAAGATTTCAGCAGCTTATATATGTACATTTCCAGTTTTTAAAAAAAAAAACTTTGTAGATGTGGATTATAGTGAGGTGCGCTCTATAGTCTGGAAAATACGGTAATTACTTTTGAATATAAATATCTGGAAAAGTAACTGGATTACCTTTTGGGGGAACTAATCAGTAACTAGTTACTACTTCTAAGTAACTTGCCCGGCCCTGATGATAATGTCTATTCTTCCCCTATGTGTGCAGATTAAACCGCAGGGCAGCTGAAATACTGACTTCCCAGCGGCGCTGTTGGAGATCTCATCGGCGAGCTCGTCCCGCTCCTGTTCCGCGTGGCGCCGGGCTCGCTCCGATGCTGCGTAGTCCTGCACAAACACACAGAGAGGCGCTCAGGTCTCACCGAACACCAGAAACTCACAAAACAGAAGAACATCCCTAACCTCATGAAGCTGCAAAATTTCAGCCTCTAAGTTCTTGAATTTCTTCTCGTTCTCCTTCGACTGGGTGAAGATCTCGTCTCTGGCGGCTCGGGCCTCCTCCAGCTCCCTCTGGTAGTCTTTCATCTGAGCCTGCAGGTCCGACAATTTGCTTAAACCTCCATTACTTCAGCAACAGCCTTATTTACACAAAGTTTAAATGTTCATCGCTACCACAGTAGAGTGTCAGGACTCAAAATGTACTTTAAGTCCAACAGTTTTATTGATTAATATGGACTTCAAAGTCCCCATCAGAGGGCTGCGTTTAGTGGAAAGCAGGTGTGTTTTTCGTACCTGCAACTTCTTGAGCTGTTTGATGGCTTCATCCCGGCCTTTGTTGGCAGCTTCAATCTGACCCTCCAGCTCGTTCAGGTCCACCTCCAGCTTCTTCCTGGCAGCGACAGCCAGAGATCTCTGCTTCCTCTCGTCCTCCAGCTCTGCCTCCATCTCGCGCACCTGGAGGACAAAACCACGCAACCCGTCTCTAAAGTCAAACCGTGGAAGCCAAGGAAACCACATTGCAAAAAGACAAACTCTTACCAAGTATTTATGGTCTAGATTCTACTACGAACATCTTACTACGCTTGAAACAAAACGAAAACTAACTTTTCAGCAAGATATATCAGTTTATTTTAAGTCAATAATTCCTTTATATTAATGAAAAAGTAAAAGTTCCATTGGCAGATTACGTCGCTGCGGCGTTACCTAGCAACCCCAGCCCGTCGCCTAGCAACCGAGCTCTAGTTCCAAAAGGGCCAGTTGTGGCAGATTGTATTAATAAAACATATTAATGATAAAAAGCTAACTCTGCGTTTGCTGAGCACTTGTTAAAGTTGGATAATATTGAAAATCTTTTCACAGTTACGTCATTTTCTAGTAAACAGATGAAAACTGATTTGATTTGATTCATAAAAACAATATTTAAAGACAACTGTTGTCTTGGAGGTTCCATTTATGTAACCAGTTACATCTACCCAATTACATTGACTTTAGGAACTTAAAAGATAGTACTTTTAGGAGTATTTTTACAAGGCTGTACTTTTTATTTTTACTGGAGTAATTTTATATTTTTTTGTTAGTTTCATAAGTTTTATATTGAAATAATTTGGAGAAAAACTATTTTGCCTGATTTTGTTATTTGTTGTTTCTTATATGAATTATTGCCATTTATGTCCTTAAAATACCAAAAAATTTCCACTTAGCTTCATATTTTGGTCCATCTGATGATGTCGTTTTAAAATATTTCATGGTTGATACTTTGTTCAGTTACTCAGTACTTGAGCAGAGTTTTTACCAAATACTAATAAATTCTTTGTAGAGTAATTTTTCCATGGCTACTTTTTACTTTAACTGGAGTAAAAATATGGTGAAGTAGTGCTGCTCTTACTTGAGTACAATGTTTTGATGCTCTGCCCACCTCTGGTTCCTCTAAAGTCTTGAGGGCCACATAAAGACCTTTGGCGGGCCAGATTTGGCCCCCTGGCCTTGAGTTTGAAACATGTAACGTATAACAAGACATTTTTTTTCCCCATGTTATAGGTGAAATAATCAATATTAACAAATATTAAGGACTAATTGGCTTAAAAAAAGGCTCATATTTCTTTCTGAGAAGTAACTTGTTTTATGTTATTTCAAGCGTACTAAGATATTTGGACCAGAAACACTTGGAAGGGTTTTGTGTTTCCAACCTGTTTGACCAGCGCTCTCTTCATCTCCTCTCCCTGCTCATCCTTCGCCTGCAGGTCTCGGTCGAACTGGGCCTTCATGGCCTGCATGTTGACCTCCAGTCGCAGCTTGGCGTCCTCTGTGGCCTGCAGCTCGTCCTCCAGCTCCTCCAGCTGCGTCCTCATCTCCGCCACTTGCTGCTCCAGGGTTCGCTTGGACTTCTCTAGTTCATGCACCTGCGTGCAGCGAGAAGAAAATCAGAATAAAGAAATAATAAAAAAAAGACTCTTTTAATTAGATTTTTTGAATTCCCAAAAGCATCGCCGGCAAACTATGAAAAAAAATGTGACTTATAGTCCGGAAAATACGGTACAAATTTTTTAGTTTAAAGAGTCTTAGATAGAGACTAACATTTTTTTATTTTTGTTAATTGCAAGAATAAAGTCATAGTATTACAACTGTACAGTCATGCAATAATAAAATAAAAAAATATAAAGTAAAGTTTTAATATTAGGAGAATGAAATAGTTTTCTAAAATGAAAATTAAAAGATTTAAATGAAATGTTGAGCATCTTGTGAAGTTGTACTTTGGTATCGGTTTTACAGATAAAGAAATTAATCTTTTAACACATCAGTATCAATATTAAGACAAAATTTTAATAATTAAGATTTGAGACTTTTTTTTATTTTTCTATTTCTAATACTCACAGAAGGAAATAAAATTGAAAATATTTTCTCAGGTCATCAAAATTAACACGTTTGTTCTGCATTATTTCACATTGTTTTAACACCATTCATTTTTTAAAAGTGCTGTCAACTCACAGGCTTCTGTACTTTTAGGACGTCATTGTGCTGACGTCTGAATAATGTCCTTTCCTGTTTCAGTTGCTTTTCTACGGGGCTCTCCTGCTGTTTCTTACAAAAGTAATCACTGAAAACAGCAGCAACCCTGGCACTAATTTTCTGTCAATTGTAATTTCTTTATTAGAAAAAAGATCTGGTATGAAAAACAATCTGAGATGTTATTTCCAAGCTGTACCGCCCAGCCCTTAGATTAAATAGAAAGATTTTATTTTGCGTAACCTCTGACCTGCATCCTGGCGGTAGGTAATTAAAGTGGTCTAACATGTAATCAGGTGGAAGCTGCTCACGTTTTTTCCCACGTCGTCCTTGGAGCTCATCAGATCCTCCATCTCAGCGCGGAGCTGCTTGTTGAACCGCTCCAGTTCCTCCTTGGCCTCCAGTGCCTCCTCCAGAGCTTTGGTCAGAGACAGAGCCTTGGTCTCCTTCTCCCGGGCCTCCGCCTCTGCCCGATCGCGCTCCTCAGCGTACCGAGCCGAGATCGTCTTCTCCTCAGCCAGCAACTAACAGCGACGTCACAAAATAAACCTTTAAACTCAGAGCCGAGAGATGAAAAACGTCCATCTCTGGGTTCCGGGTCTACCTGGTCAAACTTCTTCTGCTTCTTCTCCAGGTTGGAGACGATCTGCCTCTGGTGGTCCAGGTCCACCATCTGGTCGTCCAGCTCCTGCTGCAGCCGGTTCTTGGTCTTCTCCATCTTGTCCAGCGCCATGGTTTTCTCCTCCAGTCGCTGGTTGGTGAGCTCCATGTCCTTCTGGAGTTTCCTCTTCGCCTCCTCTAGACCCTCGATCACGCCCACATCCTCGTCCAGCTTCTTCTTCGTCTCAAACAGCTGCAGAAAAAACATTTAACATGAATAAATACACAACTAAAGATGTCCTGATTCTAAGACTGAGATTAAGGTCCTGATAGTGACGTTTCTAAATGATCAGGACTAAAAATAACAAAAACTGAAACCGAGAAAACACTTTCATTAATTTAAATAAATAAAAACGGTAATTAATGGGGAAAAACTAAAATGTGACTATATTGTACATTTATACAACTTTAACATCCTCATATTTCAGATATCCTTCTTTATTATGTTTATGAATCTATTTATTAGCCTTTCGAACTGACATGAAACCGATTTACTTTTTCCCACAGATGCAGATTACATCAGCCATCTTCCATTTTGCGCCGCCATTTTCCTCCTGGCGGCGCAAAATGGCAAAAGGTTGGTAGAAAACACCAGTCAGTTGGTTTTTCAACAGTAATTGAATAAATATTTTGAAAATGTCATCTCCTATTGAGTAAACACGATTTATGAATTTTGCAGCTTAAAATGAACCAAAGTATGAAAAATTAAAAACTAATTCTATAACTGATAAATGTAAGAAAAAATAAACAATATTTAACTAATGAAACTAACTGATAAAAATGTAAGAATTCTTCACAAACTGGTTTCCCAATAGTAAATGTGGTGTTCACTATACTTGAATAGTGTAGAAAATAAAAACCAAACAAAAAACTAAGAGACAAGCAGAGCAGATGACGACTTTTTAACAGAGTTTTCTGGTAAATTGCTCTGAATTTTTCCCCTTTTCTTCTGGTTTTATCGCTTGTTTGTACAAAAACCTGAAGTTTTTGACCTTACAAACTTGAGGTCACAAGTTTGTCAGGTCACAACGCCTCAAGTGTTACAAACTTGAGGCGTCTCAAAGTGTTACTTTGAGACTCCTGCACCAAGTGCTGCTTTACAGCTGACAGCTCCAGTTCTGTTTGACTAATGTCTGCTGACGCTCATCCAAATCCTGACCCACATTTTCTTTGCAATCTGTGTCTGAATTGCTGCAGGTGTCTCACATCAGCTCCAGCCTGCCTCTCTGAGTTTGGACACCTGAAAGAAGCAGCTGTGGCTTCGTCCTACCTGAGCCTGAACCGTCTGCAGCTGCTTCTCCAGGCCGCGGCGTGCTTCCTCCTCCTCCTCCTGCTGCTCCTGCAAGTTGCTCTTGTCTGCCTCCAGCTGGCGGATTTGGCCGCTCAGATTGAGTTTCTGACGAGTTTCCTCCTGGAGCAACTCCTGAAAGAGATGACATCTTTATTTCTATTCTTAAGGTTTGAAAATAAAATAAAAATTCATGGAAAAGTCTTAAGGACATAGATATTTGTATAAATTGATGTAAAAAAACAACAACAAAAAAAACACAGTTTACAACCTTAGCATATGCAAAACCTGCATGTTATAAATTTACCCAGATTTAGTTGTTTTTTAGCATCTTAGCCTGAGTGGCAGGAGATCCTGCAACTTGTGGGTCTGGAAAACATAACTTGCAACTTGTAAACTATTATTTTAGTAATTCAGTATTCTACTGATTTTTCTGATGATTAATCAAGAAATTAAATAAAAGATTTGACAAAATAAAATATTGGTAAATACTACCATAAGAGCAGTATTATCAGATATCACAATATCAATTACTTTTGTAGCTTAGAACTTTTACCTGCAGCGATAAAAGCTCACTTCTTAAATCAACCTGCACAAAAATCACACAGAAGTCTGAAACTATTCTAAATTTAATATAAGAAGTAAACTAGCAGCCTGAAAAAGACTTAAAAAAATAATAAAAATGTGTATTCACTGCAAAAAACAACATTTTTGTTATTTTTGGTTTTGTTTCTAGTGCAAATATATTAATACACCAGAAATAAGACAGCACTAACTTACAAGTAGTGCTTCATATTTAAGAGCTTGTTTTAAGTCAATAACTTAACATTTATGAAAAAAAAAAAAAAAAAAAAAAGAGTGTTACCATTGGCAAATTATATTCCCATAATGAAATAATCTGCCAGCGGAATTAGTACTTTATCATTAATATTAAGGAATTATTGGTGTTTAATAAGCTCCTATATTTTGCTAAAAAGCTACTTCTAAGTTAGTTTTGTCTTATTTCAAGTGAACTGAGATATTTACAAACTAGGGAAAAAATACTTGGTAACATTTTATGTTTTTGCAGTGTATGCTCCAGTTTTTAGTTTAAATATTTATCTTCAGCCAATTTAATAGATGAATTCTCACTTTTCACAGCCATTTGTAGCTTTTTGTAGAAAATATTTCCAGTGTAAGCCACATTTCAAACTAAATTATGCTGGAGTCATTTAGTCCAAACTGATCGAACCTCAGAGTCCTGCAGTTTGCTGTTCAGGTTGTCCACTTCCTTCGCCAGCTTGACGCCCTTCTTCTCGGCCTCCTCCAGTAAGGCGGACACGTTGTCCAGCTCCGTCTGTCAGACAAGCAGACGTGATGTTAGCCGGGTTTCAGCTTGGGAGCCAGAGAGCGGCGGTGGCAGCGGCGGCGGCGGCAGCAGCAGCGGCGTGTTTCTACCTGCAGCCTGAGGGAGCGCTCGCTCAGCTCTCCTTTGGCCCGCTCCATCTCGGTGGCTCGAGCCATGAACTCCTGCAGCTGGCCCTCCACCTTCTTCCTCTTGTGCTCCGACTCCGTCTTGGTCTGCTGCAGGCTCTTCACTTCGCAGGCCAGCTCTTTGTTGTCGCTCTCCAAGCACTGCTTGTTCTTCTCTAGGTTGGCCTTGAACTGCACAGAATAAAACCGGTCAGACGCCACCGTGTCTCCCATGAGCAGAGTTTGGTAGTAACTAGTAAAAGTTACTAGTTACTTATACTTAATTACATTTACTTTGAACTGCCTTGTTGCTGATAAAGTGCTATATAAATTAAACTTTTTCTTTTTTGTCTTCTACGTAAATAACCTTTTTGAAAAATTAACTTTTAGGAGTATTTTTACTATGCTGTACTTTTTACTTTTACTTTATTAATTGTATTATGAAGTATTTCTACTCTTGAGTAAAATATGTGGGTTTTCTACCCACTGAATGAAAAACAAAACATGTTTTAACCAAAAATTCAGCAGACATAATCGCACCAACCTGCAGTTTTTTATTAAAGTTTTTTAGTGAATGAAACTCATTTGGAAAATTTTTCTTTTGCCTGATTTTGTTATTTTTTGTTACTTATATGAAATTAATACATTTTTGTCCTTAAAACACCAAAATTTCCTCTTAACTTTATATTTTGATCCATCTAATGTAATTTTAAAATATCAAATGATTGATTATTTAATCAGTATGTGAGTAAAGATATGTTGAAGTAGAGCTGCTCTAAGTGGAGTTTAATTTCTGGGTATTTGGTCCCGCTCCGCCCAGAGCCGCCTGCAGCAGCAGACTCACCCTGCGGGCCTGTTCCAGCTGATCCGACAGCTCCTCCAGAACCTGGGCATGCCTCTGTCTCATGTCCTGGATCTGAGCCTCGTGGTTTTTGGATTCTTCTTCTATGGCTTTCTTCAGCTCTGCCACTTCCTGCTCTCGCTTTGACCTGGATATCAAACCCAAGGGAGATGATTATGAAGCCCGTCTTCAGAAAATGGAGTGAGTTTTGTGTAATTCTACATAAGATGTAAAGATCACTGGATGCTAAAAGTTGGGAATGAATGTGAGGCAACAAAACATCTGCAGTTATTTTCTCATATGTATTCCTGTTCAAGTGTAGAAAGTTTAGCCAAAATTAAAATTAAATTTATTTAGTCTAAAGGGAATTTAAATTAAAAAATAAAAAATAAACAAAATAAAAAATAATTAAATTAATAAACTTTCTTATTTTGAAAAAAAATTAAATAAATGGGAAATGTATTTAATTATAGATAAATAAGTAAATAAATTATTAAATGTAACTTTACTGCAATTTAATTAATCTACTAGATTTGGCTAAAGTAAGCGTTTTCATAGAATGAGTGACCTAAATCCTAGTTTTATTGCTCAGAAATGACAAAAATTCTTGTATTTCTTTTCCAACTGATCCCTGCAAAATTTCTTTCAACATTTAAAACCTGCAAAATCTCATTACTTTATGTGTTTAACCAAAATCTTGCATGCTTAATTTATTGCTGAGTAGGCAGTAAAAGATTTATTTTGGCTCTGACGTCCCTCTGACTTCCGGGTTCTGGCCCAGAGGTTTGTCCTGCTCATGCACCTGAGCTCCTGCTGGGCGGCGGTGGTGTCCAGCGTGTCCTCCAGCTCCGTCTTCAGAGCCTCCAGCTCCTCGCTCAGATCCCGCTTTAGTTTCTCCGCTTTGCTCCGACAGATCCTCTCCGACTCCAGATCCTCCTGGAGCTCGGCCAGCTGCGCCTGCAGCTCACGGACCTGCTTCAAGGCGTTGTTCTTCTGAGCCGCTTCCTCGTCACTCCTGGTTGGAGAAACACAGGCAGACAAGCTTTTAATGCAGGATTTTACTGATTCGTGTTAAATATTTGTTAGAATGAGGAGATGGCTGTGAACAGAGGTTCAGTATTACTGGTGAGAAACTAAAATAATCTGATTATTTTCTTTATACAAATAATTGTAATTTTAGTCCTTAAAATACCAAAATTTCCATTTAACTTTATATTTTGGTTCGTATGATTATGTAATTTTAAATATTAAATGACTGATAATTTGATCAGTTAGTAAACTTTTCACCAAATACTTTTTTATTCTTAATTAAATATAATTTTTGGATACTCTACCCATCTCTGTTTATCATAGAAAAAGAAGATAATTATTATTTTTGAAAGAAATCCATAACGCATCCCTCCGTTGAGGAAACGGCAGAAATATGAGATTAGAACTCTAGATTTAATTTCTATTCTTGATCCAATCGGATTAAAACCTCAATTATTTTACAAAGATTGGACAAACATGTCAGCATCTAATGTGAGCAGCTGGTAAAGACTTGCAGCTGCAGTTGAAGAGAAAATTGGTTGTAAGCAGAACTGACCCAGAGAGACTGAATTTAAATGTCTGCCGAAGATTTTTTTGATTTTAAGGATCTTTGCAAACATCTATGCAGTTAGAGCAAAATTATTTATAACCTGGTGGTTTTAAAATATTTGCGTTCAAGAGAAGAAGAGAAAAAAGGAGAGAAGAAAAGAAACAAAATGAAAACAGTAGGAAGAGAAAAGAAAAAAATAAGAGAAAAGAAAAACAGGTTTTCCCTCCTTCCTTTCTTTTCTAATCAGGATTCCAACAGAAGAAATGGATTCAAGAAGAAGGAATGGGGTGATCCAGTTCTGTCCCAAATTTTCCATACAAATGTAATTCAACACGTCTTGAGCTGGCTTGTTGAAATTATAATTCTCCATCTTTATTGGTTTTATAACCACTAAACCATTGTCATAATTCATGACCAGATTTCTGCATGTCTCCACAGGCATTTTTATGATTTAGGAGTTTAGGGATAATCTTACGATAGCAGATTCAAGATGGCATTCCAAAAACACATCCAGTCAGAGGAAACATGTTGGTAAAATTAGACGATCACTACAAACTTAAATCTGCCAGAAGGATTGTTTTCCTGCCACTTCATTTTATGTTGTGTTGCTCTATAAGATAGAGTCCAATTATGCTGAAGTTTGTTGGAATGGGGAGTAAATTAAGGAGGATAAATACTGAATAAAATGCTTTTATCCCTCTTTTCTTCCTCAAGTTGCCACATGATGGCAGTAAAGAGAGCCGTACTGAGACTCTGAGCCTCCCTGTGAGATTCCTCACTTATAAATATCTCCTCTCTGGATGCTATAAAGATCCACTTATGTGATCACATGAATGGTTTGATTAAAGCCACTAATGACTTTCATATAAACATGGCGCCCCACTTTCCAGGCGAAGACCGGCCCGATTGTTTGCTGAAGAGTTCAAGACGAGGCCCATGGAGCTTTAATGAAGGCTGGAACTAAACCCCAGGATTCCTGTGTGTAAAATTAGACGGTCAGACGGTCAGACCTCGTGTCTGGGTCGTCGGTCGGTTAAATAAAATGACAGCAAATCTGATTTTTTCTGAAGAATGTAAAACAAAAGAGCAATTTTTTTCCCCAGCTACAACTTTTAATAAATTAGTTAGTCAGCCCTTAATTCCTTCATGTGAAGGAGAATAAAAACTAAAACATGAGCATCAATCAATGTTTATTATCTGTAATCAAATGAAAAAGCTCTCAGCGTCTCTGATTGGAGGAAATTACTGCAGAGAAACCCAGAGGGAGAGTGTTAACCGCTTACAGACTCACTCGTGTGTTTTGTTGTTCAAACGTCTATTTCTGGTAAGGACTCTGTTGTATCTCTACGGTGCTGTTGCCATGGATACGCCATATTGGGCTGTTCTCTGAAGATAGACTGTCTGTGAGGCTGAAATGAGCAATGCTGAGACTAACGCTGTGCAACGCGGCTTCAGGTCAGAGGAGTGCAGTTTGTTGGCGAAGTTGAGCCTCAGTTGTCTTTTGTAAGTAATGTTTGAGGTGGGAAACTCTCTTCATGTGATCTTGAATCTGTTTAGCTGCTAATTTCAGACAATTTTTCTCCACTGATTACAACCAACAACTCTGTCCGGGCGAATGTGGCAGCTTATCCAAATTAAACTGCGAATAATACAAGCTAAAAAACTGAGGTTTTAGATCAATTGCAAGTGCTTACAGTGGTAAAGCAAGCCGTGTGTCTAGCGAGCTAATGCGCTATTAGCAGCAATAATTGTTCATTTAGTGCTTTAACTAACTTTGAAAGTGTTTAGCTCAATTAGCTTCCCCTAAATTACATTTTCCTGATAAATTCTTAAGAGATAATTTACTTTTCTGTTTTGAAAACTTTTAGATCAATAAGGTTTGACATCTGGGATGAAGCCTTGGTTATCAAGTGTTAGGATTTCTTCAAATAGTTATCTGTTTATATTTGTACTCTTATTTTGCAGTATGCTGTTCATGCAGCAGTTTCCTCTCCTGATGTTCTCCACCCATGATGCAGTGCAGCAGTTTACGTATATTATAGACACAAAATGCAAGTAAACTATTTAAAATCAACTGATATTCTGTGTGTTTTTTGACTAAACTAACTTCTGCTAAATACCATGTTAGTATAGTGCTTTAGCATTAGCATCCACAAAGTACCACGTTGATATAGTGTTTAAGCATTAACTTTCACTAAATACAATGTTGGTATATCACTTTAGCTTTAGCAATAGCTTCCACTAAATATCACGGTGGCATCGTGTTTAGCATTAGCATCCACAAAATACCACATTGATCTAGCGTTTCAGCATTAACGTTCACTAAATACAATGTTGGTATATCACTTTAGCTTTAGCATTAGCTTCCACTACACACCATGTTGGTATAGCTCTTTAGCAATAGCCTCCACTAAATATCACGGTCTTTTTCTCATGCTTACTGAGCAACATGTTCGCCGTTTATCCTGGTCGTACCCCAGACCAAACAGCTGCTGTAACTGTGTGACGCCATCAGGCGGTTTGGTCCAACTTGAGGGAAACCAAATGATGTGACATCTTTCAGCACTTCCTGCCCAACTGAATCAAGTCTCCCTAACTATCCTGGTGTGGAAACATCCTCAGACAGAAACCGTGTCAAATTTTATAGCGAAACTAAAGGTTCCCAGCTATGCAGAATGTGACCACAAATTACAACTCCAATGTGCAAACTGAAGCCATAAAGTCCATCATCGTTGCAGTTTAGCTGTTATGATATAATTTAGGGGTTTTAGAGATATTAAGTAAAACAGAAAATTGTCATCTTACTTCTCTGAATGTGAATTTTGAGACTAACAAGAGGCTCCACTATCAACATAAACACTGTTTTTATATATTGAGCAGAAATATATACAAACAATTTTTCAGTAGAAGTGGTGCAGCCGCTGCAGTTTTGTCTGGTTTTCTTGTTGACTGACCTGGCTAGCAGAGCCTGCAGCTCCTCCTCCTTCTTGGTGAGCTGCATCTTCAGCTCCTCAATCTGCGCCTGAAGCTCTGCGATCTGATCCTGCAGGTCGGTGGTCTCAGCATCCAGTTTACGTTTGGCCTTTTCCAGCTCCTGTCGCGTTTTCTCCTCCTTCTTTAAGCGCTCTGAGGACAATCACATGCATCAATCTAATCTGAGATGTTGTGTTTCCATCAGATGTAGGCAGAAAATTACCTCAATTAGCAGAATTAGGGTGTTTAATTATTACATTAAAGATACTTTTCTAATAAAATTAGATTATAAACATACTTTATTAATTCCAATGGGAAAATTCTCAACAAGGATTTTATTGATTAATTGAGTTTTGGGGTTTTGAAGATATAATTTTGGAAAAATTTTGATTTTTTTTTTTTTTCCATCAGTGCACTCCTTTGGTTTTCATAATTCAGAGTAATGTCAGCACACCCAATATTTTAAAAGTTGTCATTTGTAATTTCTTTTTAGAGAAGAAAGTGAGAAAAAAAAAAAAGAGTTTACTATTGGAAATCCGATCTGGTATGAAAAATCAGATATTTTATTTTTTACTCATATGATCTAGGCAGCTCTGGAAAACATTAAGAGACCACTTAAAATTATCAGTTTCTCTGATTTTATTTTTTATAGGTAAATGTTTGAGTAAAATGAACATTGTTCTTTTATTCTATGAACTACTGACATGTCTCCAAGCAAAAATTTTGTATTTATTTGCAGAAAATGAGAAATGGTCAAAATAATAAAAAGTTGCAGCGCTTCCAGACCTCAAATAATGCAAGTAAAACAAGTTCATATTCATTTAGAAACAACAAAACTAATATTTTACCTCAGGAAGAGTTCAGAAATCAATATTTGGTGGCATAACCAGGAGGTTTTCAATGGTCTTAATTTTTTCCAGAGCTGTATTTGCTTCATAACAGATGGCAGATAGAGGACAACAACAAAAAAATTTAGATTTTAACTTTGAAGAGTTTAACTTTGTTCTAACTCTTATAACATCTGCAGCTTCTTCTGACAGATATGAAAGGACCTGAGCTTTCTCAGGAAGAAGAAATGACTCAGAACCTTCTTGTTATTGTTTGGTAGTTAGAAACTCACCCTCAAGATCAACCATCATCATCTCCTGCTTGTTCTTCACTTTGCCCAGATTCTTGGCCTTCTCCTCTTCCTCTGCCAGCTGGGACGTCATCTCAGCGATCCTGTCCTCCACCAGTTTTTTCTCCTGTTGACCAAGAAGGGATCCAAATATATAAGTGCTGAAAACTTTGATGAACTTCCTGTTTGAACAGGAAACGCTCCTCACCTTGAGAAACTTTGAGTTTTGGTCTTCCAGCAGCAGAATGTCCTCTTCCATCTTCTTGATCTTTGCCTCGGCCGTCACTTTGTCCAGCTGCAGCTTCTGCCTCGCAGCTTCCTCTTCATCCAGCTGCTCCTCCAGGTCCTGTAAAGGGAAAAACAAAAGTTTTGACTTTTTGAAAAGACAACACAGCAGTTTATGAATATTAGAAAATACAAATAAGGGCAGCACAGACCTGGATGTGAGACTGCATCTTCTTCTTCTCATTCTGCAGGCTCTGGTTCCTCTCCTCCTCCTCTTCCACCCGGGACTCCAGGTCATGCAGGATTTCCTCCAGCTCTTGCTTCCGAGAGAGGAGGCGAACTCTCATCTCTTCCGCCTCAGCAAACAGTTCAGTCTCTGCATGGAGCTGCTCTGCGAGAATGTTCTTCTCCTCAAGGAGCTTAAAAAAGAAGAATCAACAGTTTGGGAAATGTGTGATCGTTCTTTAGCTTCAGGATTGTTACTTTTTCTAACTCAAATTAAAATGAGGTTTATTTCAAGCGTAAATATTTATATTGAGTAAGAAGTAGGGCTGGGACAGTTTAGTTTGGATTAACTAAGAGCTGTGGAACAGTTTGGCCTTGCAGATGCGTTTTGCTGACTTTGTGGAGGTTGTTAAACAGCTACTAAAAACTTTTTGATTTTTCCAGGCTTTTATGTCATGATTTCACTGAGTTTCATATGTTTGTTTTATGCTTTGTATAGTTGTAAAGTAGATTTTTATTATTCTTTGTGATTTTTAGATAAAATGTACTAATTAATTGCATAAATTTTAACTTGTCAAAAACATTGAACTCATTTAATTTAATCTACTTTTTAATAGGCTGTAAGCGTTCCAGCAAGAATCCTTCCATTCATGTATTTCTGCTTCGCCCGTAAATCGGACTAAAAAGCGACACACACAAACAACATTGATGGACGACAAAGCCGCTTTTCTTGACCTCTTGAGGCTTAATTTCTGCTTCAAAAAACAACCTGATGAGACGCTGGGAAAGGTTGTTGTTGTGTGGAAATTATTCAAAAGCGAGTTAGCCTATCAGCAAAGCTGTTCAAGCCTAAGATAGCATCTCTATGCTAACCATGTAGCAGCAGCGCAGATGCCAACGTCAGCGTCTGCAGTCCACATTTCTGTAGAAGTTCCTAAAACGTTGGAAAGCTGAATTGGTAAAACAGAACTTTGCATCAATCTGATGGTTTAAATTATAGACTAAATAACAGATTAAAAACAATAAATAGATTTGCTGTTGAGCACATGTGGCTGTTAAAAAGGGTTTCTGAATTAAAAATGTTAATTTATTTATGTGTAATTTTTGATTAAAATGCAATTAATTATTCATACACTCTGACATTACCTTGATTAGAAACTTTACTTGACCTGCAGTGAGCAGATGCTCTTACCTGCTGGTGTTTCCTCTCCATCTCCACCAGCTCGTTCTCCACCTTCAGCTGTCTCTCCTTCACCTTCACCAGCTCCTCGTCTTTGGCTTGCAGCTCCTCCTCCTGCCTGGTGACCTGAAGCAGTGGCTTCACCTGGAACAGAACCAGAACCAAACCCACGTCTCCCACTTTAGGCTCCTTCAGTTTAACTCTGCGCTGTTGCAGTTTGAGGCCTCACCTTGGTGAAGAGCCTCCACCACTGCCAGTGCCGGAGCTTCAGGTAAGCAGCGCAGTTCCTCTGGAGGACCTTCAGAGCGCTGAGCTGCTGCTGCTTCTTAGCAAAAGCTCTAAGAAAAAGAAAAAGAAAAAGGTCCAGGGTTCGTACATTTATCCCCTCAGTAAAATTCAAGCAGTTTTCAGACATTTCAAGCACTTTGGACATAAAAACAATACAAATGGACAAAAAAAAAAGGAAAAAAAAGACAGTTTCAGTTCACCATTATATAAAATTACTTATTAATGCTATTAATAATGACTTCTACATAAGGTAAACTAAAATATAACAAAATGAATGTTTCACCCTGCACACAGAGTGGCCTGAGAACAAAACACTAATGTATTGTACAAAATATAACATATATATAACATAATATATTTCAATTACACAGATTAACAAGTAACTGAGCAGTTAGGAATAATAAATATTCATTACACTGAAACGACACAAACAAATTATGCTAAGGTAAATGGCTTTCCTGATAAAATAAAATACTTAAACATAATATATTAAGAAAGTAAAAAAAATCTCAAAAAAAAGTTTTTAACTGAAATAATCTGCCAGTGGAATGAGACATTTTAAAAAATAATTTGTTCCACTGGCAGATTATCTCACTTATAACTAGAAATTTTAAAAAATGTTTATGAATTATTTATTTAAAATAATCTTCTATGTCTTACTTAAAAGTTACTTGTAACAGTTGTGTTTTATTTCATGTGAAATACGACGTGTAGTAGAAACTAGACCAAAAATACTCGCTAAGTTTTTGTAATGTTAGGTTTCTGAATGCTTTATAAAATAATAAAAAAATTAATAAGAATAGATATTAAAGTGTGCAGGAAATATCTGCAAAAGAAATCTCAAATATAGTTTCTTGAAAATAAAAAATTCTCAGTTTTTAAGTAAAGATCCAGCTCTTACTTGCGAGCTAAATATCCTCGGCACACGGACTGGAAGTAGATGATTATGTCGGTGATCTTCAGGTCTCGCTCCTCCTCCAGATGAGCCAGAACTCCGGTTCTGAAGAAGATCTTACTCTGGCCGATGCGAAACAGGTTTGGGTCCAGCTCTAGGGACCGAATCTAAGAAAATAAAAAAAGCAGAGGGTTTTAATCATTAATCCAATTCAGTTTGATCAGTTTGATGTTAGCTTTGAAAGCAAGTTTTACAACTTCTATTTATTTCAAATTTGAATTTATGTCAACTCAAAAAAAGAATGAATGAAATAAAAAGCCAGTGTTTTATAACATTTTTATGTTATTTTAAAAAAAAAGTAAGAGTTATGAAAAAAGCCAGAAATCAAATTTGATATATTAGGGAAAAAATTTTTTAACCTGATATTTAATTTTTAAACCACTTTGAGCTAATTAAGTGGTACAAAACAAACTAAAAAAATGGTGTTACCATTCTCTCACAGGCCTGTTTCCCATCCATGAATCCCTTTGGAATGGCGTTGGGGGTGAGAATCTCATATCTGCAAATAAAAAAATAGTTGGTGTGAACAAATATTTACACCAAGTTGGTGTTAATATTTATTCACATCAATATATTCTATGAGGGAACCAGAAACAATTGAAAAAACTCTGCAGTTCTTCACCTCTGTCTGAACTCCTGGAAGACGATCCGGTTGGGGAAGCCCTGTCTGCAGATCCGAATTCCCTCCAAGACTCCGTTACACCTCAGCTGATCCAGAACCAGGTGAGGTTCTAACTTACCGGCCTGCGGACCCAAACACATTTAGCATCCCAGACACAAAAAAGATCAGAGTATACAGAAAAATATAAGTTATGATCTGCAGGTAAAAGTTTACTCTTTTCTCGTGGTTGGGGATGATGCAGCGAACAAAGTTTGGGTTGGTGTTCCTCAGAGTGGCCATGAGTTTGGTGAGCGACTCTTTGTAGAGCTGCCCCACCGTACGAAACATTCCCTTTTTGGTTTTATAGGTGGCGCCAAACGCCGTTTCATTCATCCCAGCCACTTGGTCCAGACCCACAATTCGGTCCACTGGTGGGGAGACAGAGAGAGACGCAGACAGTCTGTTAGGACAGCAGAGGCTTACAGGAGGCAGCATTACAGCAGCTGCGTTTCCATTAGCATTAAACTTACGCAAATTTGAATTACGAAATAAATCTGCCCATTAGAAACGTGGCAATTTTGAAAAAGTGCAAGTTTTTGCGCTCACATGATCATGTGATCAACAATCGGATGTTGTTACTGGTGAAAAAGACGAAGAAGAGGACAGGAAGTGGGAGGAGGCAGGTATGGGAGGCCATTGCCCCCCCACAGAGTCAAGCTGGGTTTTTTATTTTTATATTAGAGTGGACAACTTTCTATTATTCCTATATTGACTTGATATACTGTAGTAGGGCTCCTGCACTTTCCATATCTGTGCCATTTTTCAGCTGTTACAACTGTTTATTTCAGTTTTTCCAAACCGCCTTTGAACGCAACATGAGCGCTGAAGAGCTCACGTCGGTTTTACACCTTTACACAGCAGCAAAGAAAACTACTGCTTCTGTGCAGAGCGGCACAGGTGTGCGTCAGTATCAGGCAGCAAACCAGCAAAAGGCAAAGAAATTTGCCCAGTTTTTCCCACCCCAAGCTAACAGAGTGAGTCGAGTAATGCTGTTGGATGCAGATAATGTTAGCTAAATAATGCCAATATATCACTTTAAGCTTGTTGACACATATAGGTTACCGATGTTATTTGGTGGGTAGTATGATTGCATTTACCTGAGTAACTTTTTTTTAGATAAAAGGTACTTATAAGAGTAGTTTTACTGCACTGTACTTCTTTCTTTTACTTGAGTAATATTATTGTTAAGTTATAAGTTGGATGTGTTGGACGTGAGGTAATGGGAGGTGGGCGAGAGCTGTAGTTTTTCCATCCTGTTGTGAGAGAAGCGCTGGAGCACCTATTGTTAAATATGTTAATTGCAACCATTAAAGTGTGGATGCTAACATCACTAGTGTGATTATTGAGTCAACAATTGCTAAGTATAGATCGGTTTTGCATTAAAAGAAACAAATTTCAGAGATTAGCTTCTTAAATTTCTGCAACATATGAACTAATGTTTTATGCAATTTTGGGCAACATTTTAAACGTGTCACTGTTTACATCCTTATTGTTTATTTTGTATTAATGAACATGATTATTTTATTTGAAATGTCACATAAAGGGTTGTTTATGTATTTATATTGCAGTAAATACATAAACAGTTTTGCGCATATTTGTAATGGAAACGCAGCTACTGACATGAGATCTCCAAATGACCAGGAGCGGAAAGATAAATAAAAACAACAGCAGTCTAGGACTAGAGCTAGAGCTTCTGGACATGGCGGTGAAAAGCGTTTGGCTGCATCTACTGGGTCTCCTCTGGGATCAGAGGGAAGCGCTCAGATCCTGGCATCACATTCCCACTAACAGCTGAGATTCTCAACATTTTGATTTTTGTCAGGATGACTGATGAGTGCTTGCATTTGGCTGCAACTCTTTTATTTTATTTCCTTTTTTTTTTTTTTCAAAAGCAGGATAAGTAATTTCAGTGTTTCCCAAAAGTCTAATTACAGTCACTGGAACATTGTCATATTTTGTCACATTATGACCACAAACCTTAAAGTTTTATTAGAAATTTGTGCAACTGACCAACAAAAAGAAGGGAATAATTATGACTCAACAACAAATGAAAATCTAAAAAATGTGTTCAGAAGTCATGTAGAGGGAATGTGGAAGAAGTTTCTCAACAAATAAACTAAACAAAAATTCAAGACTCAACGGAGAAATCAGTCATAATTAATGAAAAGGTTTAAATTATATTTATGTTAAAATGGCCTAGTCAAATTCCAAGACTAAATTCAACTGACATTACTTGAAATTAGCTGCTCAGATTGAGCTATTTTGATAACTTCTGCAGACTTGGAGCTGAAACTGATTGAAGGTCGCACGTTTTTCTTATATTAAACACCAGTAACATGCCACACTTTTCAGATTTTTATTTGTAAAGAAATTTGAGAGCTGCATTTTTATAAAACTCCAGGAAAATATTAAATGAAGTTTGTGGTTGTAAAATGCGAAAATGTTCCAAGGGTATGAAAACTTTTGCAAGGCGCTGTACAAAGAAAATGATTAATTAATTTGTCATATGAGACTGAAATACTTTCAACCTGGATCAAATCAAAATGAGTTTTAAACCATCTGATTTGTGTTAAAAAAAAAAAACTTTTAATGTTTTTTCCCCGATTAAGAAATATGAAGATGTTACACCTTCCATATTATATTTTTGATGGGAAGAATTGCCTTTATTCTAAAACTGAAGGAAGTCTTTGAGTTTAAAGAAAAATGAGATAAATCGACTTTTGATTTTTTAAATAGCTGCTGTCGATTAAACTGTTTTTCAAACATAAGAACTAAACCTAATCATGTATTTAATTTAATTCCGCATATTTTCTAGTCTTTGTTATTTGTTTGCATAAAAGGGGAAAAATAAAATAAACTAATCAACAAACACAGTTAAACTGGATGTATTCCCTCAGTGAGTATCGATTTTACCGCTTGCTGAACATAAATGATGTCACATATTTATGCCTTAGCAGGTTCCTTCAAATTAAAAGTCGCAGTCTGGTGGAAGTTTTGCACCTGAGCAAACATGATCCATGGCTGCAGGCTGGAGATTTAATTATGATCTCAGAGCTAAAGTGAAACGCTAAAACCAGCATCTGGTTTTCATTTCTGCAGCTGCAGCGAGAGATAATGTCACAGAATATTCTTTGGTTGTTACCGAACGTCTCTCTCATTACAAAACACCAGGACTACTTTAGCTTAAGCCCACAAAAATACAATTAAAACACACTAATTGAACTAAGGGAAGCACATCATTCTAGTTCCCAACTAGGTCCTGCTGCTTTTGGCCGGATCAGAGGAGCCATGCAGCCTGGAAGCAAATGGGAGCCACTTCAGATATATGATATGATACACAGCATCAGCTACAGGCAGATCTGGGCAAAAATACACCAACATGCTCTAAATCAAGCAATTATTTCCACCCTCTGATTTATGATGCAGTAATTCATATTTTGGCCCAGTTCTGCTGCGGTGCCACCCAGTCATTCACCTTCTGGCTCATCCAGACATGTGACATTGTCATAGAATGAGGCCCTTTGAATGGTCTGAATCTCTACAACACAGAGAAGGAGAGGAGGAGGAAGTGTTGAGTGTGAGGTGGTTTTTCAGATGTCAGAAAAGTGCAACTTATTAAGCCAGTTTGACCCTAGTAAGTAAAAAAGTAATTACCCCCTTTTACCCTCCGGTTAATTTAGGAATTAGCAACAATTAACCACCAACCTGATCTGTACAATGAAATGTAAGATCAAAACATTTAAACAGAACCTGTCTAATAACATAAATAAGTATGAACCATCTCCTAAAAAATAACATAGGACAGATTATTAATAAATCTCAGAGCATCTTTCATCAGTTTTATGAATATGACGCAGTTTGGCATCTTTAAACCGTCTGAATTACTTCTACGACTAAAGGAAATAGACCTCCTTTCAGCTGAGCTGACACTGAGAACAGATCTGGAGATTTCTCTGCAGATCAAAAACCTGGAGCGAAACCTGTTCTTGACGGACGCGAAGACGACAAATCAATGCCTCTTAAAGGCCAAACAAAAAAAAAAAACAAAAAAAACCCCAGTTTTGATAGTTTGAAATGGACTTCCAAACTGAAAAAGTTAAGTGTCAAAACAGGAATGAGATGATTATTCATAATTTTAGTTCCTCGTGTCTAGACTTTTGTCACACGTCTGCAGCTGGTCCAGATGTCTGCAGCCAGACTTTGAACCGGAACCAGCAGCAGAGTTCACATTGTTCTTGTGTTAATGTCTTTTCAATGCTTTATCACTTCGTAACAGAGTTCATGTTAAGCTGCTGACTTTAACTTTCAGCAGCCTGCAGAGTCAAGCGCCTTCCTAATAGACTGAAACGTTAAACTCCAAGCTTCAGATCCTCAAATCAAAACTTAGTCTTAATCTAAGGGAACAAGTTTAATATTTTAGAATCATTCCTCGGAGTTTTGCACATTTTTCCTTAGGAACTCTTCAAATATTACTGATTATTATCTGCATTTGCTTAGTTTGTCTTTCTAATAAAATTTTATTATGTAAAGATTTGACATTTTGTCTTCAAGAAGCACTTTGATAGTTTTATTTGGGAAAGATCTTCCCTTCTAAAGAAATTAAATTGATAAAGTTTTTGACGTCTGTCTGGACGGGAAGACAACACCATTTCAAAACTTACAAAGTTGTAGAAATATTATCCACAGATGTAGAAAACGTAGAACAGTGAAGATTGTTACTCCTTTTTACCAAAATTACCCCCAGAATAAATAACAAGATGCAAAAATGACACTCATGGGAGAGTTTTAATGCCTTAAGCTCAAGCAAACCTGGGTTATGCAAACCAGCAAGTCTAACTCTGACTGGCTCCAAAAGGCAGTATAAAGGTTGTGGAATGGCCTAGTTAAAGTGTTGACTTAAAATGGATGCTGTGGAAATCCCTGCCCAAGCTTTTTTTGTTCTTATTCAATTTAGTTATCATTTAAAACAACTATTTTTCCCTTCAGGTTATATTAAAACTTGAGCTCAAACATCTAAAACATTACAAAAAAGCAACAACAGAAGCAGATATAAGAGGATGAAACTCCCTTTCACAGCTCTGAAACGGAGCAGAAAGCTACAAACAAATTAATCTGACTGGACGTTGCTTTTAAATGGATTCTTTCGCGCTTACGTTGAGATTTAAGGAAGCAAATTACCGTCTTTCCACAGTTCAGCCACAAATTTGTCTGTTGACTGATGAAGAAGCGTAGCCACGTTGTCGTTAAGAGGGTCCATGTTCTTCATCAGCCACTCGTCTGCCTTGTAGTCAACCTGCACAAGAAACAGGCTTTAGTTTAGTAAAATACAGAGGAATAAAGCTACTATAAAATTATTTATGATATACAGTACATGCAGTAGAGTATGGATACTATAAAATGCCCAAAATATCTTTCAAGGACATGGTTTCATAGAGATTAGGTTAACTGTATCACACAAACTAAAAAAAGAAAAATAAAAAATTACATTTTGGGAACAGATGAAAATCAATAAGCTGATTATTGTACATACCAATTTCAATATGGCAGAAAAACTAGCTCAAACTTTTTCCTGAAATGGATGGGTTTTTATTTAGCAAATTTATTTTTCTAGTTCCAATTTTCTCAATTTTATGTTCAGTGGAATCACAACTGCTGCTTCATATGCATCTGAAGTAAATATCTCACTTTGCTGAGGCCTTCTCTTTTTGGTTCAGCTTCATTGATAACATTTACATCATCAGTGAACATTTGGCTTTGTTCTGAATCATTCTGTTGTAAATCCAAAAGCCACATAAACATGAACAGATGTGAACCTCAGCAGGCCTGTCTGATTGGCCAATCGAGTTTTCTACTGCCAAACATTTCTGACCAAACAGGCCTTAGTATTCACTGGAAATCCCACAAGAGAAGATGATGCATCGTTGTTTCAAACAGCTATTCAAAGATAAATAATTGGCTTAATGGAAGCTTAATTTTCTAACAAAACTGCTTCCAAAAGATAAAATCAATTGTCTACTAAGTGTGGCGTTTAGAAACCCAAACAGTAACGATGCCTACCCTGCCAGCATAGTGGATGATGCAGAAGTCAGCCTTGTCTTTGAGCTGCCTGGGTCTCTGAAACTTGGTGTGAGTTCCCTGCTCCTGGATCAGTTTGTCTACAAAGGTCTTGTCTGTGGCCTTGGGGAACCAGCACTCCTCATCCAACAGAGCCAACACTCCTGGAGGGTTCGCCTGGAGGAAAAACGAAAACATTTCATTCCCACAGTAGAGCACAGTAAGTGCAGTCTCACCTACACAGACACAGCAATTTATTCTTCACCCGCTGTGTCTTTCATATTGTGACCTTCCTAAAATAATGGCCTACGTCACTTCTTTCTAAAAGATGATTTAGGCAAAAAGGATGGTGACAATATGGTTCCTTGAAAAGAGTCACAATTTGCAGATTCCTGGTTCATCACATAACATCAAAATAAAATGAAATACAGTTTGAAAGTATGAAGAGTTTAGCATGTTTTTAAAGCTTCTGATAATGTCATTCATACCAGGCTTTATTGGCACTAACCGGTCTCTCGATGAGGTCGATGCAGGGCTGCAGGTCCAGGCCGAAGTCGATGAAGCTCCACTCGATGCCCTCCCTCTGGTACTCCTCCTGCTCCAGGATGAACATGGTGTGGTTGAAGAGCTGCTGCAGCTTCTCGTTGGTGTAGTTGATGCAGAGCTGCTCGAAGGAGTTCAGCTGCAAATACAAGCAAGAGAAAGACTATCAACTAAAGAAAACCCAAAAAACCCCCAATGTGAGCATGTACAGAGACTTTCAAAAGTATTCATACTGTTGAATTCCACCTGAGCTGTGGATCTTGTCTGTATCTCTGATCAGTGTTCTCCTAAGTTTAAATGTGTTAGTAGATTTACAGCTGTGCCATACTCTTTTCCAGGTGATGGCTTGAAGAGTGAGATGTTCAAAGTCTAAACTTGCTTTAAGCTTCTCCACAACTTCATCTCTGATGTTTCCTTGGACTTCATGATGTCGTTTGCTCCCCAATATTCTCTTGACTGACCTCTGAGGCGGCACAGAGCAGCTGGATTTGTACTGAGATTAGATTACACACAGGCAGACTCTGTTTAGTCATTAGCAATCAACGGGCCACTTCTGAAGGCAACCGGTTGCACTCAGAGAAAAGGGTTTTGAATATTATTGCACATTAGTTTCCAATTTGTTAATTTGTAAAAAAAAAAAAAAAATTCTTAATCATAGTTTCCATTTGGATCATATGTTGTTTTTATCTTTTCACTCTAACAAAAACTGGATGATAAAAGTCTTCAGTCTGGTGCTTTTGTCTCGACTAGCCCTTTTTTGGAGGACAATTTTGTTTACAGAGACTTCATGATTAATTGTACTGTTTTTGATTGTATTTGTTTATTTGTCTTAGATATGTAAAATGTCTTCCAGTTCCAGTGTTAAATGTTCATTAGATTTTAAAGTTTATTGATCATTGAGAATGTGTTCTTGCATTATTATACCATTACATTACTTCAAAATGGTCACAAAACAACAAGATTATTGATTATTACAATATAATTTATTGTCCAGCAAAGTTGTTATAGTGACAGGCCCAATCATGTATAATTTATATGCTTATGCTTACTACACCACTTTGCGTTGGTTTTTCACATTAAAATCCAATGAAATACATTTATGTTTGTGGTTGTAATGTGACAAAATATGGAAAAGTTCAAGGGCTATAAATACTTTTGCAAGTCACTACAAGTCCCTCAAAAGCAGGAACAATATTACTTTTAAAAAATGTAACAAAGAAAAATTCAAACCTGAAAAATTTCAAACCCAGCAATGTCCAGAATACCAATGAAGGAGGCGCCCTGCCGCTTGGTTCTGTCCAGAGCTTTATTAATACGATGAACCAGCCAGCGGAACAGGCGCTCATATGTTGCTTTAGCGAGAGCCTCCACAGCAAAGTCAGCCTGAAGGGAGGATAAAAACACAACAGCATGAAGACGAAGGAAGAGAGAATAAATTCAATGAGAGCCAGTCAAGAGTTTGGTGACCTGCTCCTTGGTCTGGGCTTTCTGGACGTAGTCTCTTCCCACTTTGATTCTGGGCGTCAGGATGGCTCTGGTAAACTCCATCACATTCATACCAAGCAGATGACACAGCTTCTGAGCAGCTAGAAAGAAGAGATTTAAAAAAATAAACACAAAAATAATGCAGTTTCTAACTACATAATATGAAAAGGGTCGCAAGACTGAAATATCTACAAAAAGTAGCTCGCATGAGTTTGGCAAAGAGAGCAGAAACAGAAATAACAGCTAATATTTTGTCATGATGCAGAACTCAGATTTTCTTGTAAAAAATAAATGATCGACAATTTAGTTTCACATTACCTGATTAATAATAATCTTTCTCAAATATGGAATATGACTGATACAATTATTTTACTTGGCTGGACCTATTATACAAAAACAGAACCTGATTTAAACCAAAGATGTTTCACTACTGAAAATAAAACACAGCTGTTTTAGTTCTGCCTTCTTTCTGTTTCTGCATTTAGAGATTTCTGGTTGTGCTGAATGATTAGAAACAGACTTTTATCTTTTTGTTTCACTCTGTTCTAGTACCTTTTGTCTGACAGCAGCACACTTAGAGAAACTGGAAGACTGCACAAAGCAAGTCATTTCTGTTTTAGGGCTTCACAGAAGACTGAGGAGGTGAACAGTTTATGATTTCTACACATTTTTCACATCAGACTCTGATTTTTGGGGGTTCTCAGAATTTTTGAACCAGTTGGATAAATTTATATAGTTACAAAGTTCACTATAAATCCATAGCAGATATCTCTACAGTAACCAGGGTTTAAGTATGGAACTTATAAAACCAGAAGGTACAGGGTGATTTTTGGCTGGTTGGTCAGTTGGTGGGCAAGTTGGTTGGTTGATTGACTGGTTGGTTGGTTGGTAAGTCAGTTAGCTGGTCGGTCGGTCGGTCGTCGGTTGGTTGGTTGGTTGGTTAGTCAGTTGTGCTGCTTGTTGGTTGATCATCAGCTGTTTGGTTGGCTATTTGGTTGTTCATTGACTGGTTGGTTGGTTCCTTGCTTGCTTGTAGAAAATATGAAAGGGAATAAACTCTAGAAAGGCAAATGTTTGTTTTTCATCCCCTTACATTACGTTTGGAAAATATTTAATTTAAGTTTTTTTTTAATATCTTTATATACATTATAATAATATATATGTATATTTTTATTTCCAGCCATTTATAAATCCTGACAGTTCAAGGATGGAAAACAGTGAAGGAGTTCATGACTGCTCATATTGAGCTTAATTTAACAGGATTTTACTTCTGGTTGAAAGGAAATAATTCCTCTTTGCCTTTGTCACATGCTGGCTTAGGAGTAATCAGTTTGGCTCCTGGTAAAGATAATCTCAGCTGATATTTTATTATCAACCCATTTTGAGTTATTTATGCAATTTTGGACTGGAATGAAGTGGATCGAAGTAGTGGAACCTGTTTGTCAGGTTTACATTTGTTTTAAATTGATGCTGCATAAATAAATAGAATGGAAATGAGAGAGGGGTGTCTGTGCTTTACCAAATAGATATAAAGCAGATGGACTTTCTAGAATAGTTACCAGTATTATCAGGCATGGAGGCTTGGTCAGTGTTCCTCTCCTTCTTGAAGATGATGTTACCAAACTGCAGCACTGAAGACACCACCCTCAACATCGCTGCAAATATACAAATCCAGACAAAACATCAGGAATGTTGATGGTATTTCAAGTCTTTTAACTGATCCTGGACACCAATGCAATCAAAGGTATTTAATTGGTGTTTAATTCCTCCTCCCTTTTGAATCATTTGATGACATTTCCATGAAGAATTGCACCTCTTGTTCTATCATTCATCTTTAGCGCAGAACAGGAAGCAGAACATTGAAAAAAACAAAAAACTAAGTTAGAGTGAACTCCTGCTTTACCCAGAATCTCTTCATGTGCGAAGCTCATGATGTGCATGGCCTCCATGGTTTCATGGAAGTTGTCTTTGTCCTGCTGGCCTGGAATCGTGATGTTGCCATTCGACAGGAATCTGTAGTTATTGAACCCTTCCAAAAGCAGATCGGCTGTGGGGAGAAAGTAAACGTTCAAAACCTAATCCCCATTAGATCTCAGACTTCACTAGTTTTCACCAACTGAGTACAAATGTAAAGATGTTTATTAAATGGGCTTATAATCACAATGCGAACGTCTAAGTTTAGAAATGAGTACCCTGTCGAATATTTGTGAGAAAATAATATAACAAAGCAAATCACAGAAAACACTGACAAGGAACGAAATCTGAACTAACAAGTCTACAAGTTCTCCTGTTTTTCTCCTTCACAACAAGGAATAACAGCTAAACTTATGTAAAGCTCTTGACTAAGCTGTATTATTTTTTAGTTAATTTATTGTAGTTTTTTGTCTTTTGTTTCCTATTTTAAGTATTGGAAATAAAGCTACCATATCTACTATGTTACTTGCATATTTATTGGTAGAAAAAACATTTGACTGTTTTGGCTTTAGAATATTTTTCCTCTTTTCTTTAAGAGTTAAGTTTATTTGTATATCACAACAAGCAACAAGGGAGCTCAAAGGGCGTTGTATGATAAAAACAATACAGTAAACAACTATGAAATAAGTAACATTACATTTTGTCAAATTCAATTAAAAAAAAAACTTATTAGTCTGTCCCAGAAAGAAAACATTTCTACATTTCTATAATTAAGATAAATAAGGAGTTAAAATAAATATGTCTGCCCCTTTATTTAACAGAATTTAGAACATATATTTAGTCCAATAAAATAAATAAAAAGTGTGATGTAACAGCGTCTGTGCATTCTGGGACTTAATTTTGGTAAATTATATTAAAGTCCAAGTACTCCAGGAGTCAAGTCATTGTTGAGTTACAACAACAAGAAGTATTTTCACTCCTTACTAATCTTTCCACTCTCTTCTTACTCACATTTGAGATGCTCTCCAGCTCCTGCCAGCAGCTGGTAAAAAATGTGAAAGGTGCGTTCATCTTTGGCTTGACGAATCGCTCTGGATTTCTCCAGCAAGTCTGACGCAGAACAGTCAGGAAAAGTAAATCTTTTTAATTCCAGTACAAAAAAACCAAAACGTTCTGTGACTGACTTAGAATGAGGTCAGAGCTGAAGCTTAGAAAGGTATAAAAGTATAAATTCCTCAGAGCAACCAAAACAAAGATTGTTAGAGGAATTGATAGATGCTTATTTCCAGAAAACAGGATACAGGTTTCGATGTTGGCACCCACGATGTACCCGGCAACATCAAAGTTGATGCGAATAAATTTCCCCTGTAGAGATTAACACAAGATCCATGTTAAAACAAACAAAATTTTATCCCATTTAGTCATTATGCACTTCCAATTCATTCCCACCTCTCTGTCTATTATATTATTTCACTTGATAGATACTTTATGGTCTGATGAAGTAGGCCATCTTTACTGAGATGCATTGTTGCATGAATATAAAACTCTTCAAACGGGATTTTCTTTAATGCACCAGAACATCTTATGACAGTTATATTAGAGTTGATGGTTTCTGCCTGGCTCAACTCACAAAACGTGACGAGTTGTCGTTTTTCACAGTCTTTGCGTTGCCAAAAGACTCCAGGATGGGGTTGGCCTGAAGAAGCTGGCGTTCCAGTTCACCCTGACAGACACACAAAAACACACACAGACAGCGTTCAGTCACAGAGGGGTGTGTGAGGTGAGAGTGATGACAAACTGAGGTTCACAGACAGGTGGAAAACAATCATGCAGCAGATTTCACAAGATCTATAGAAATGGAGGTGAAAAGAACAAAGCTGAGGGAAAATGGTAAAGTGAGAATCACAATTAAACTTCTGGAGAAAAACTGTTAGAAAAAGCCAACGGAGAATCAAATAAATGTTTCTATTAACTCAGTTTTTGCGAGCAATGACAATAATCCTAAAAATTTTTCCAAAAAAAAGTGGAAGAATTTTTAATATAAATTTTATATATAATTTAGATAAAAAGTAAATTTTTTTAAAAGTAAAATTAAAAACTTAAAAAAAAGAAGCCTTTAGATTCCCTGGGCCGCTGCATCTGACCCAAACATCATGTATGAATAGAAAAATGTATTAAATGTTTTAATTTAGCAATATAAAATGACAAATGTAAACTAAATTGTCTGGAATCAAAACACATTTTAAATGTATATTCTTTAAATGTAGTCTGTCAAAAAGAGAAAATATGAATAACTTTTGGTCTCATCAAAAACCAAAAACAGTGGAGGAAAAAAAACAAATCAGGAAATTGCAAAAAAAAAAAAAGAAAAAAAGAAAAAGATGAAAATAGAAAATGTATTTTGCAGCGATGGTTCATGATATGGCATATCCTTGTAATCCGACCGCAGATAATAATAGATGGAAGTATTGGTAACTTTTACAATCTTCACTTGCAGAACATATTTATGCTGGTTTTAACTTTTTACAGCTCTGTCCGGGCCAAAGGCTCCAAAGCAGCATCTGGTTCTTTAGTCACATTTAATTGTAGCTGATCTGTTTTCAGTCTATGTCTGCATAGGCAACACTAATAGTATAAAACAAAAGTGTCAAACAGAAGGCCTGCGGGCCAGATCCGGACCATCAAAAGTATTTATGTAGCCCTCTAATGTCTTGAGGGACACACAAATTTACTGTTAGCTAACAGTTGTGTGCTTAAATGTTATTTTATCAGTTAAATCAAATCAGATTTCCTTTGAATAGGCCCAAATTATGTCAATGTGAAAAGGCATTACATTTTTTTTTTTTTTTACATTTTAAGAGTTTCTAATCAAATGCAGACAAACTTTATGTCTTTTAATGGGTGTTTTATCTTAACATTAAGCACCAATCGGCCATTTGAATGAATATTAAATATATTCTAAACATTCAGCCATGGACACAAATAAAACTCTTTTTCACATTTTGTTGCGAGCCCATTTAGTTAAAAAAAATAGGCATGCACCGATTGCAGTTTTCTGGCCAATCGCCGATTACCGATCTTTTAAAAAGCCTAACCTGCCGATACCAATTTTGGATTATTTTTGCCTGAAATGTTGGTAAATACAACAAGAAAGTTGCTGAATTGGCAAAAGCGTGGTGATTATTGTTAACTGCAAATATGACCTGGTGGGGCGGATTTTTAGACCTTCTCCAGCATAGATAAGATCGGCTTCATATGTAAAAATCAGACAATAACCGATCTCCCAAAATTAAGGAAATCAGCACCGATAAATCAGCTGATCGATAAATTGGTGCACCCCTAAAAAAATTAAAATTGTTTTTAAAAATTAAAACTTTTTTTAATTGCATTCCTTCTAGGTTGGGATTATCTGCAGGTGAAATGAACCTAAACTCCCCGTTTGCAGCAGAATGCAGTTAAAGAAAAATCTCTAAACATTAAAGTTGAATTTAAAACTTCTGCTGCGCTAAAAGCAGATAATGCCCACATTAAACAGAGAGGAGCAGAAACAGTTCAGTGTTTTTATTGAAGTTGTCCATTTTAGAAAAGCTGAAAAAAATAAATAACAGATTTATGATGTTTTGACAGGTGTTTCCTCTACGCTTCCATCTAAACCTCGCTGTGGACTTTGTCATGGCCAGAGAACCCAAAATGGCCGAGAGAAAAACAGTTTGTGGCAAAAGAAACCTTCTCCCGCTCAGACAGAAATATCTCCACACACTGATGGGTTGAGTAAGCCGTTTTCCGTGAGAGGGGAACTGAGGAATCAGCATCTCACTTGGGATGTGAGACATTTAATGCAGCATTTGGCCAATGAGTGTGAAGAACTGCTTTTGGGTAAAATTGTGAGCAGCTGGAATGTAGCAGCCCTCCATTGGAGCAGCTGTACGGCCCACGGGGGACAGATAATTCAAACCAGAGGAGTTTGTTTTTACAGAAACACAGGTCTGGGGTTCAGCCTGATGGTGGAAAAACCTTACCTGGCAATCTTTATTCATCTGTTTGGACCAAACAAAGGTCACATTAAACAGGCTTCTACTTCCATTATGCATTAGGTCAAAATTCAGCATCAATTTTAAAGAATAGTAAAAAGTCAGAGAACACTACATCCTATCTGTCCTGTCACTTCATTTTCTTCAATTTAAGCATTTTTCTCCCCAATATGCTATCTCCTTTTAAAATCGAGCTGCTTGGGAAGTTGTGGGGAAAGACTTAGGGACAGATTTAGGCGACTCAAAGAGGATCAGTCACAACTGTCCCAGTAAATCTTCTGAGGAGTCGAGTTGTGTTTGCATTTGCAGTGCTCAACATCTGCTTCAGAGGCCCAACAAATATGCCAAGTTTTCTTTTTTTTCAGAAGCAAGGAAAATAGAAGCACTGGGCAGAAAGCTGGCCATGTGGGAAACTCATTTGGGGCAAATTCTTGGATGTTGGAGAAGTCCAAAAAGGTTCTGCTTGAGTTGCCCAGTTGAGCGATTAAGAGGTGGTGATGTGAGAACCGCCGAACCTCTTCGCTTAAAATCAGTGTGCTCTAAAAGTCTTCAGGTTTTAGCTGTGTACATAAACCACCATGATGCCTAAAAACTTTTACAAAATTATTTTTAAAAAGTGAAATTCTTCAAGCTATAGAAAGTGATAAAATCTTGTGGTACCACAAAATTAAAACTGCACAATATTTTGTTTTCAACATGAGTAACTACAGTTGCCATGTGATTAAATCTGGGAAAGTAAGATTATACTTTTAAAATTTGACCTGGAAGTTATTCAAAATTAGTGGACTAATACTAATGCAGATATTATATGAAGGAGACTCTTATTTTGAAGGAAGGATGCAAGTAGGTCCCAAGTTTTCTACTTTGTTGACAAATGAACACAATGACATTAACTTGAGATGTCCAGCAACACTTCAATCAGCCTCCATTAGTTTTAAATTGCTGATGGTAGTTGTTCTGGCCATTTGTTAGATTTTTGAAATTGTAATTTCTATCAATTTAGTTTTTCGTTGGAAGTTAGAATATAATTAAGTTAATTCAAAATAAAAATCTGTAATGATTTTTTAAAATTTGAAATTGTTTAGAGGACTTTATTAACTTTTAGCCCCTCCCAGGGTTAGGGTGAGACCAGATGTTTGGTTTAGCGAATGTCCGGTGTGATGATGGGAGGTTTTTGTAAATTTTTCTTTTACCACTTTTTGAATTTGAAACATCAGATTAAGTTAAGTTTAATTTTCAACTAGGTTGCAAGATATTTTTTAGGAACTGTTCCATTTATATTTTTGCAAGAAAAAGTTTTTTCTTTTTTTTTTTTCAAACAATCAAGTCAGAAGTGTGTGTAAGAACCAAACACCGACGGCCATTATGGAAATGTTTTGGTTTTGGAACAGTAGAAGGCAACTGGGTAATCGTTTGCCATTAATGACACTAAAACAGAAATCTGTTGCAGAGCTTCCTATTGACACTAACTTGAACGGCGTCTGAACAGCATTTGACTTTCTCTAATTTCCTTTCGAATATTTTCACTATTTTAAACTCAACTGGCTAATTCTACACTAACCCTTATATTCTACATGAAACTTTAACTAAATATGAAAATAAATCTGTATTTTCTGCAGTGGTAGGCGCATTTTCACTTCTATGCTAATAGCAGAGCTAATTTTTCATCTAGAGCTTTTCCTAACTTTAAAAAGGTTTAGCGCATTTAGCTTCCACCAACTTTGTTTTTCCAGATAAATTATAAAGCGTTAAAGGAAATTAGCGCTAAAGACTGTTGACTGTTTACGCAGCAAATATATAGGATCAAAATAAAACAGATAAAGAACAAGATATAAACACAAACTCTATATATAAGGGCTTTATAGAGCATGTAAATGATTATATTAAAACTAAATTGGTCTTGAGGGTTGTAGTTGTAGATATAATTTCAATTGAAGTTAGCGCTTTAGCGTTAGCTTCTCCTACATACCACATCGGTGTAGATGCCCACCACTGCTTAGAAAGTAATTTCTTTACAGTTTGTAAAAACATAAACATTTGATTCATAATTTTTCTCAAACTACGGTCTGTTTGCATTAAGATGGACGGCTGGGACCCAGTAATTCTCAAGATTAGGGAGGTTTACTCTGTTGACAAAAACATCAATAGAGAATAAATGGGTCAAAAATCTAGTAGAAAAATCCCAAACAAATCCTTTTGCTTCAAGAATTTGTTTGTTTCTGCAATAGAAGTTACCCAAATATTGGAAAAATAAGATTTAAAATAAATGGAAGAAGCACTTATAAGATTTAAGCAATGCATGCAACTTAGAATTTCCCTCTAAACAGAGCAAGTGCATGGAGGTAGTGTGGGTAGAAAGCATCCAGTCTAAAACATTTCTAACATTTAATAAAGAGTTGGTGTATCAAGCAGGCAGCAGCAAAGTGAGGAGAGCAGTCCTTTCATATTTCTAAGAGAGCTGAGAAACTAAATATTACTCACATAAAACAGGGATCCACTCTGTAGGGTATGAGGACATTCAGTTGTTAAAAACCACAAGATATAGTAAAATAGTCAAATGTATTCATGTTGTGGGTACAAGTGAATTTGTAGTTAGAGCAGAACATTTCTGAAAAGGCAGCTTAACATCTATGAACAACCTACAGCCGTCTAGGAATGGAATTAGCAGCAGGTTTAGTTAGAAAACTAAGCAGTGTGTTATTCTGATTCCTGGCTGGTTAGACGCTGGTACCATGTACTAGACACTAGTACATGGTACTAAGCACATGTACTGAGATGCTTCTTGTTAAAGACAACTACTGCAGAAAGAGTAAAACCGTTCAAATTCCTGATTATAACAGCAGATTAATCTCACTCTGAAAATATAAGAAAAAAATAATTTTGTATATTCAGTCAGAAACCGTACCGTTTCTTGCTTGGTTGATGTTTTTGTCATTTCAAATTGGCTGGTTGACAAGTTCTATATAAATAAAGTGGTTTAAATAAATGTAAGTAAAAATCCCATAAGTCCTCATTAGGGAACTGCAGCACACACTGGCGTCTTGAAGTCATCAAGCATCTATAGCAATTGCTAAATGTTGAATTATTTCAAAGTAATAACCAGAAAAAAACACTTTTCTGTGCTATGATTGTGAGATGTGTGCTATCATACACAGGTATTATTTGCATATTCTTAATAAATAAATTTAAAAATATATGTTGAGTTTTTTTCTGGGTGTAAAACAAAGGATGGAAATGTTGAAATGGAGGGCCTGTTTCATTTTAAAATATTCTGATATTAAAACACATATGATCCTGAATTCTTATAACATTTAAAAACATTTTTTTTTTCATCTTTAAAAAAGTGAGCAAAACAACCCAGAAATGCTTCACACACCTCAAAATCAAATTCAAGTTTTTCAGGGTGAGATTATGCTGCTGCAATAAAAGACACCATTTATTTGGAAATTTTTTTTTTTTTACTCACAATTATACAGCATGCAACAACTTCAGCTAGATCATGCTTTAAGCTAGTTTGGTGTGTTAAATGGTTAAAAATAAATACTTAAATACAGGTTTAACTCTAACTGTAACCACAAAGCACAAGATGACAGCTAAGGCTTTACAAGTGGCCAAACTATGGCATGCACGTCGGTTTATTTGAGGTGAGCAAAACAACATGTGAATGATTAAAAGACTTTTAACTTTTACTTACAACTGCATTTTGGGCCTGACAAGGAAAGACAGAATAGATTCTAATAAACGTTTCAGATTTTATTACAAGCATTTAAAATCATCAAGTTGAATTAGTTTTATTTGAAAGGACAATGCTAGAGATGCATGCAAACAGAGTGTGAAAGAAAAAAAGGGGGAACTTGCCTGTAGTTTCACTGGTTTGGGGGATTCTGGCTGTTTGTTGCAAATAAAAAAAAACAGGAATTGTTAAATGAAGTACAAATATACAGCACACAAGTTGAGTATCTCCTTTATAGCTGGATTACGTGACCCACATGCTATTTTGGCAACATTATTTACAGGAGTAATCTTCACTTATAACAATGTTCTTCTGTTGTAAAACTGACAATTACGTCTAATTTTTCCGCAGTATTATTGCGTTTTAGTGAGTGATGTTTAGTAGCTTTGAGTGAATACTCACAGGAATGTTGTGGTCTCTTCTTCCTTTGTGGGAGGAAGCAACATGTGCGAGGTACTGGATGACCTTCTTTGTGTTTTCTGTCTTACCAGCTCCTGACTCGCCTCTGCAAGGCACAGGAAGACAGCTGATAGAAAAACTGGCATTTCCACGACTCTGAACTCTCCACATCAACAGATGTGGCCACAAGGCAATGATAACATCAGATCTGTAAATCACTGCAGGTTTATTCACACACTTTTATAGTTCTGACCTCATGGTTAATTGCTTTATCCTCCCTTAAGGTAGAGAAGCAGAGACGTGATCTCAGCTACCATCTCTGTCTTTCTCTGCAATATATTTCCAACATTTTCCAGGTTTGCAGCTGCGGTTTCTGGCATGCTTCTCACTGCTTTGCCACAGAGTTACACTAGCTTAGGAAAAAGGCTGAAAAATGTTCCCAAGATCATCAAATCCAGAATCTTTGACACAACGGCTTAGATTTAACGCATAACCGAGGTTTTACAGACAGTGCACATTTGCATACGTCAACTATGTGCTCGATATTGTTTGGCTTCCACTTGGCAAGAATGATGTGGCCAAAATGGGAGAATGAGAGCTGCGTGAAGAGATTGTAATCATAGGGAGATCACCTCTTCGGATTTTTGACTGCAGGCTGTAAAATTTCTAAAAGCCTTTGTTTATGCCTTACAAACAAGTACTGCTCTTGGTTTGTGAGGATAATAGTTGGCGTTTTATAGCAGTTTCCACATGTCGGTGGGGAAGTCTTCATCTGTGCAATCTTTCTTTTAAATTCAGCTCTGCAGTGTGCATGATGTACATGATAATAGCTTCCATTACAAATGTGTGCAAAACTTCGTCGATGTACTGCTAAAATTACATTTTTAGAATTGTGGTGTAAACTGAGTAAATAAGTTTGTTCAAGTGATAAGTCACTAAAAACACACTGCGCCATGATTGTCCTACCATTTTCTGTCGTCTTTGTCACTTTCAGTCAGTAGTAACATCCAGCTGTTGATCACTCGTGTGATGCTGAAAAGGTGTTTCCATTACAGTTTTGTAAAATACACTAATTTCAATACCTACTAATCCTAGCACAAAAACTTTTAATAGCAAAACAACATGAGGCTTTTTCAAAATTTAGTACCAGTACACCGATTTTAAAAATAAACCACTGCAACATTTCAGACCAAAATAATTGGTATCGGCCAAAATCTGAATCATCAGGTCAGGCTTTTTAAAGATCGGTAATTGGCGATCGGCCAAGAAACTGCGATTGGTGCACCCCTAAAATTTAGCGGTTGTAGGATTTGCCTTTTGTCAAAACCCATTTCGTCCATAAAAGCTAGACACACACATTTGTTTTGGTTGTTTTTACCCAGAATGCCCTGCACTTTAGTCCACTTCCTGAGATCTCTGGCATTCACATATGCATTCGAACCGTACCAGAGTTCATTTCAACCGAACCAAGACCTAGCGTTTCAGGCAGCCCAGAGTTTGCTTTTTTTGATCTGCATCAGCGTTTTATTGCTCTGTCTAATCTCCCCAAATACACAGAACTTTCTATGAATCCAAACCGGAGTTCGGTTGAAGGTGTGAATGCACCTTAAAATAATAACTCAAAGTCAGAGGTTAAATTTACAGAAATTTCATAAATAAACCTTGGGGACTTGAATAACAGTCAATAAATGATTTTTTATATCTGTCTGTATAATTATTTTGAGGCAAAAAAATAATAATAGGAAAGTTATGTTCAATGTTTACTCACGTGCAAAGAATAGACTGGTCCTCTCGATCTGTGCAACAAAAAAGAAAACTAATTTAACTCCATTTTACATGACAAATTTAGAATTCACGCATAAATTATTGTTAAACTGAACAATAATGTGAGCTATTTTATTTAAGTAGGCAGTAAAATATAGTTTCCATCCATCTCTTGGCAAGAACAGAAAACAGTATTAATGAGAAAAAAATAAAACTATGTATGAACATACAACAGCCTCCACAGTAAAATAACAGAAAAAAAAGTTCAGAAAACTCAATCTGGTCCTCATTTTGTAGCTATTAGTGAAGGACGATGACAGCACAGGTTTACATTCAGCCCCACTACACACCAACACATCGCAGTTCTTGTCTCCACAAGTAATATTCATGTCACTTCCATGCTGCTCCAGTTCAGAGTATGCAGTGAACTCTGAAAGAGACAGCTGCTTCGGGGCTACGTAGGGAAAATTAATGGCGATTATATCAGAGCAAAACAGTACTTTGTCTTCATATCAAGGCTCCCACAGGGACAGGCGCCTGCTGTCCAGTCACATGGTCGGCTGAGCAGGAAGTCAATGGCTTTCGAAAGTCAACAAGTTTCTTCACTTCAACTCATTTATGTTTTTTTTTACTCTCAGCAAGGACATTTGTTATAAAAGTAGAAAATAAACTGTTGATTTTATAAACGATAGTATTTAATGTCCATATATTTACTAGAATAAAGTGGTTTAGACCTAAGAATATTCATGAGTTACAATGTCCTACTCAAAGCCCAGACTTAAAGTTTACTGGAGCAAAAATATTTCAGCCGTAACATTCAATGCATACTTCAATTTGCAGTTATAATAGCAACAAAAGGCAATGCTACCGATTACTCACTCATGCCACACTTTTCAGATATTTTTCTCAAAACCATGTGCTATTGACCATGGGGCTGAAACAATTCCTCAATTATTAAAGTTCCTGAAGGAAAGTTTATCTGCCTCGAAGCTTCGTTAATTTATATTTTATGCACCATCCGGCCAGAACATTATTTGCGCTACGCGAAGCTGACTTCCGCCTCTGAGTTGTTGACAAAAGCTCGGTGTTAGCGTCTTAACGTCCAATTTTCAAGTTCGTCCCGTGGGGATTTTATCGATTGATGATAATACCCGGGTTTTCATCGTTTTTGGGGGACCAATAAGCATCCTTAAAATGACTGGCGCCATGCCTAGAATACAGCAGCCTTTCTCCTGGTTGAAAGCGAACGGAGGGAAGAGCGCTGCAGGAGCGGATAGACTGAACACAATGGGCGAGTAGTTGATGGTTATGGTGTAAGTGTAGGTTTACGGACGAACCACACAATAAATTTCATATCATCCTGGTCTCAACAAACGGGTGGTGGAAATCATCATGGCGGTACATGGCTGGTAGATGAGTTTCTAAGTATGACGAACGAAGGTGCCGTAAATATCCCGCATTGCTCCCCGCAGTTCTTACTTTCGTCCCTGGTCTACCGGTTCCCGGACTTCGTCTGTCCCCTGGTCTAGAGAGTGATACATTATTGTTACAGGCTGGTTTTCCAAACTACAAAAAAGTAACTGTTAGAGATGCTCAAAATGAAAAATTGGACTGATATTGATGTCTGATTGTAACATGCGTGTTATGCCAGATTTACCAATATTTTAATTTGCAATATAAATAAGTTTGTAATTATAGCTGGGGATGCATTGATCCACTTTTTTCACTTCTGATACCAATATCTCTGGCCGATACCGATCTGATACAGAAAACCACAATGAATTTCTTTATTTAAACGTAGACATAAATGCACTGATTTACAAATTTACTTGACAGCTCTTCTCTGCACCAGATCTGCAAACTTAAATACAACAATAGCTTCACAAGATTGGTCAAACTTGTAATTTGTTCAGTAAGTGGAATTAGGAGTAAAACAGCCAGTGTAAAATAAATCATAAACTGATTAAAATAATACGTTGACCTATCTTTACGTGTTTGGACAAACACGTAAAGATAAATTCCAACAAACCTCTCAAAATGTTCAGAAAGTGCAATTATGAATTTTAAATATGATGCATAATTACCGTAATAATAAATATGTCATCACTCATACCCAACCTAGAATTGTATTCATTATTGGTACTGATATAGATATTAAAATAGGATTGGTGCATCCTTACTCTAAACATAATAAAATGCTTAATGCAAAATACAAAATAAATAAAAATCCCATTAACTGAGCTGCTCCGAGGTCATTTTGGCCTTGTGGGAGATAAGATGAAAAGTCTGTTTAACCAGCGCTGTAAATATGTTAAATCGTTTTGCTGTGTCCAAGGCTGCACTGTTCTGCCACAGAGAACGTCCCTAAAAATGCTGACTGTGTTCCTATGGAGTCAACTGTTGGACAGTTAAGGGACAGAGGACACAGCTGGACGGCCCATTAGCAATAATGCAGGCTTCCTGCTTTTGACCACTGGTTTCCAGTAAAACTATAACAGAAAACACTGTACCTTTAGGAAAAACAGAGCAGCTCATGTAAAGTCAGATAGGTGGTTAAAACCAATAAAATAAAGTGAAGACTGTTTAGATCCTTATGACGTCCATGATGAATGTATGTAAACATCTGACATTATCTACAAACAGAACCTCATTAATTTTTTTCCTCTAAAAGGAATTCACAAATAATTGTAACAAACTATTTGCAAAACATTTATTTCAGATGTAAAAACAACAGTTTGTTTTAGAAATTTAACTAAAATACTTTTATACAGGTGTCACCATGTTGTTTATGTTAATGTGCAACCTGACTAAATGATGGATGCTAGCTCTGACCTGCCAGAACAGTAATTTCTGCACAAGTGATGCTCAGCTCTTTCAATTTAAACTGAAGCACATTGAAACAGAAATCAATGCAGAAATGACATAAGAAAATGAAGATGAAGAGGTCAAAATGGACGAAGAGGATAGGGCTGTTGTAAACGATTATTTTATTATTACCCTAATCATAAGCCCTTTTATAGATTATTCTGACTTGAATTGAATAAAAGTTTGCTAAAATAAAATATTGGTCAATTCTACCATAAAAGAAGCATTACTATTGGATATCAACATCAGCTCAATTTTTCATTTTCATATTTGTGCGTCCCTGCAATGACTTTACTGTAGTTTAGGAAATTAACCATAATATCTCACTCTCTAATTTTAACCTGGACAAAAATTATACAAAAATCTGAAATTCTTCGCAGTTGTTCGCAGCAGCTCTGGGAGGACAAAGGTTGCCGCACCAGGCAATTTAAGGATGCTTATTATTATTATCAATTAACCGAACCAAACTTGAAAATTGGATCTGGACACTTACAATGGCTGCTAACACTTACCATTTGTCAACAACTCCGAGGCAGAAGTGAGAGCGCTGCGCAACATAAATAGCCACCCGGCCAGAACACAGTGCGCCAAATAATAAAAGATAATTTAACAAAGCTTCGAGGCAGATCAATTTTCCTTGAGGAATTTTAATAATTGTGGTACTCGAATCACTCGAAGAGTCATTACAGCCCTAGAAGAGGAAAAACTTGACCAAAAAAGCTGATTAATAGAAATGCCAACCGGAAAGGAGATTATATAAAAATCTGTATATACAATTCTAATTCAAGCATTCGAATCAAAACCTCTTTTCATATTAGAATAGACTTGAGATGCTTCATTGTCACTTTAAACATTCAAACTGGTTTAATCACTACTGATGTAAATAAACAAATAACAGAACAATTATATACATTTTTACCTACTTAATTGATAAATTATGAAATAAAGCTCCTCTTTCTATTATTTTGTTCCGTTTATTTGCACACCATTTTTCTGCTGCTTTTTCACCCTTTAATTCAGTGAATCATTTATTTTTGTATTTATTCATAGTTATGGCAAGACTGGTCCTCCATATGTCTATATATATATATATATATATATATATATATATATATATATATATTTGTGTATTTTGTCATCCTTACTTTTTGAAATTTGATAATGTTAACTTCAACAATAAATTATATTTGAACGGCTCTAGAAAACATTTACATTTGGTGAAATGTACGCCAGAAAGCTGAGTTGGTGGAACGGTAAGATCCAGTGCTGGAGCGGCTTTTTGCTCTACTTCCACTCACATCTAAGGAGCACACAAGGCTGACTGTTAAAAGACCGACGGACTGTGCAGACTACCATAACTGAGGCTGGTATTTCTGTGACATTAGTCAGCGGTCATAAGAGCAGTTTTGTGGGTTTCTCATGATTGCTTTTCCTGTTGCCAGCTTCACATGACTATTGGAAGGCAAGAAAAATTTCTCTTTGCTTCTGATATTAGCTAAAGTTAAAATAAAGGCCTAAAAAAAGTATAAATATTCAATTCAAATCAGAATAATGATTGCAAAAAGAAAAAAAAATTGTTTAAATAAAGCATAAATTATATGAAACTGTGACAGGTAAAAAAAATCCGAAACATGACAGAAATGTGTTTTGGTCTACGTTTAAAATCTCCAATGTATTCACTAACTCCATGTCCTATATTTACAACATTTAAAAGATTAAGGTACAGTAGATCTTTAATGTATTGTGGTGCTAAGCTGTTCAGTGATTTATAAACTAAGAAATATTTTAAACTTTATTCTCTGAGCTACAGGGAGCCAGTGTGGGGACTTTAGAACTGGGTGATGTGCTCTAACTTCCTGGTTTTAGCGAGAACTCCAGCAGCAGCGTTCAGGATCTGACTGATTTTTTTAGGCAGACCTGTGAAGATACTGTTTGCAGTAATCAATGCGACTAAAGATAAACGCCTGGATGAGTTTCTCTAGATCTTGCTGAGACATTAGTCCTGGAAATATTCTACAGGTGATAGAAGACCGACTTTGTAACTGTCTTTATGTGGCTCTGAAGGTTCAGGTCTGAATCCATCGCTGTCATGCCAAATAGTATTATTTACATAATGTCTGAAGGCTTAAGAGAAAGAAACAAATCTGGTACATGACTGCAGCAGAAACAGCTGATCAGTTGTGTGAGGTAAATCTGCGCTATGTCAGAATTTATTCGGAAAATGTATCTCCAACTCCTCTTTAGTGCATTATCTAAAAATTATTATCTAAAAACCCAAAAACAAGGCAGCGTAAAGACTTTTTTTTTCCTTTACCAAATTGAGGGATTTTGCTGCTTCCATCAATAGCATGAAAAAAAAAAGATGAAAACGCAGCTAATCTGATCCTCAAAAAGTAAAAATATGTGGTTTTGAAACTATACCATAATTTGATAGCAATAACAAATGCCTAATGTGGAATAACCTGATTAAATGGAGAAAAAAACACTTCTTCACCCCAGTAAGGAGTTTTATGACAGAAATACTATCATCTGTCTCATCTCAAGTTCAACTAAAAGCTCTGATCAAAAGGTTGAACTTGAGTAAGAACCAATAATACTTTAGTCTATTTTTCCAATCACGATCCATATAAAAGGTCCCATTTGCTTCAAAAACTTAAAAAGGGGGTCTTCTCATAACACCAAGCTAGCCCTCATATCTCTGAGTAATAATCTGCCATCATCATGGTGTTTCCATGCACAAACAACCATAAATATTTTACTTTCCAGTTTAAAAAAAAATGCATTTGGAGAAATCCAACAGTTGGCAGAAAAAGTGAGCCATGAAACCCTCAGCACGATTACATGAAGTATTGCTGACTTTAAGGAAGTTTGGGTGTGGAGGGTCCTTTTTGGCATTAAAAGGAATCATGTGAGCCAGAAATGGGCTTGTGACTGCTTATTAGTCTAACACATCAGAGGGGTATACTTATGATAAGGTACCAGAAGGATATTACAGTCTGTTAAAGGATTATTACTTTGTTTTTAGTGGCACAAACCAATATATGTGCAACTATCTGCACCCCATTATTTAAGAAAGTGCAAAAAAAAAAATGCAGTGGAGTCTTGAGAGTTATGTATCCATGTAAGTAAGTTTGAGAGCACATTCTAATTTATTTTGAATGTAAAACTGAGGCTTTCTTCCAGCAGCCATGGGGTATAAGGTTAAAAGAATCGGCGGTAATTTCTGCATATAATTTGGAGTCACGTTCTGCAGAAAAATTCATGAAAAACAAAATCCACAAATACTGAGCTAGGTGAGCGTCCACAGTCAAAACTTTTTATAGCAATGCCAAATTTTTTCAGTTTGAATGTACGGGTTTGACCAATATGCATCACATAAAGTATCTAAACAAGAACATACAGCTGTAGTTAAAATTTAAAACATTGCAGTTGTTGTCAGAATGATGACTGGTAATGAGGAAAAAAATGCAACATCCATCCAAAACAAAGCAAGAATCTAGAAATCTAATAAAAGTTGAGAGTGTTTGCACTATATCCTACAGAAGAAAGAACATGCAGAGCTGACTGGATATTGTAGAGTTTTTCTATAATTATGTTTTTCCCCAGTGTATTAAAAGCCTGGCGGGTCACCAGGATTTTCTTGTCCCTCACCAGGTTGAGCATCATTTGTTTACTTTAAATAGGGTTTTTTTTATACACAAGTGACAATAAAGACAGATTAATCTAGGTTTAGACTTTGTGCATTGAACTAGATGTGAGGGGGTCGCATAAGCTTATTTTCAAATCAGGATGTTACCTGTGAACCTCAAATTTTGTAATATTTGTTTTTTCACATAAAAACATGGTGGACTGTACTAGGGCCCCTACCACCAGGCTGAGCAGATTTTCAGGGATAATCTGTATTTTCCTTTGGAAAAATACAGCTTTGAAAAAAATTTAGACCATTGCACTGACCCCATTGTAAACCTACTGGTTGTCCCACCAAATATTGATTTCTGAACTATTACCGAGTTAAAAAATTAGTATTGTTGTTTCTAAATGAATACGAACTTGTTTTCTTTGCATTATTTGAGTTCTGAAAGCACTGCATCTTTTTCGGTATTTTGACCATTTCTCATTTTCTGCAAATAAAGACATGTCTTTAAAACATGTTGTCTTTATTTAAAACATTGCAGTTGTTTCTTCCAGCAAATTTTAGTCAAATATATATCTAAGAAAAGTAAAATCTGAAAAACTGATCATTTTAAGCAATCTATTAATTTTTCCAGAACTAACAAAAAAAAAAAAAAAAAAGACACTTTCCACATTCAGCATAGTGGAAAGATTTTGAATCTTGCGGTGACAAAGCCTGATGATATTCATTTGATTCATCCGATTCAAGATTCAAGTTTTGGAGAAGGGATGCATCTAAAGGTTGCGGGACTAAACTTGGGCAACCCTGATATAAGTCGTCTGAGCTTGAAAGAGGGTTTTATTACACTTTGATTTAAAAGGCTACAAACTTTACAGACGTAATTATTGCCGTGTGTTTGGTGAGGTTGTAACCTGCACTATTTCAGCTTTACGGAGCTTGTTTATTCACAGATTTGTAGGAGTGCTGGGAAAACTGAGAAACTTCAAACACATGAAACACATTGTGTAATTTTAGGCTGTGCTGCTTTGTCTAGATCTTTATGAGATAAAGATATGTGCTTTGGAGAAAATCTTACTGGAACAAGATGAATCCAACTGGACTTGACCTCCTGCCCCAAATGAACATCAGGGGAACAAGTCAAGAAAGAGCCCGATCTCTGTTCACTGAGAGAAAGAAAGCTTGTTTCATAACTCCACCTGGGACAGTAACGCACTGCTGAACCCGGCCCACCCGTAGAATTAAAAACTCCTGTGGTCCCAATGTTGATGCAAAGCAACAAAAAGTATTTGCTTCCAATTCTACAAATGATACTGTCAGCTTTCCATACGTCAGTGAAGAAAACTGTTGGCACACTGAGAACAATTACGGAGTGTATCAAGAAGTGTAATCCGTAACAGATGTCTAGTGAGATCTAGAGGTCTCCTTGCTCACCCCGTCTTTGTTCGGCAACACCTTATTTAACTTTCTATCTGAGCAGTAAAAAGGCTTCTCTCTAACGCTGCAGTAATTATCGGATCTCTGCAAGCGTTAGTCACCCTTCTGTTACTGATTTTGGCAATCTGCTTCAGTCCCACAGCTCATAAACTTAAAGTTCAGCAACAAACCGACTCTGGAAAGCTTTCAGAAGAAGCTTATAAATAACACAGGTATGTGATGAATTATTCAGAGACACAAGAGTTATGCGACTGGGTGAAATAAGTTGATCAGCAGTGACTTTGCCTGACTATCTCAAACTCAGAAACTTTCCAATACCTTAATTGCCAGTTTGGATAAAAGGGCAATAATGCTCCAAAGCTTAACTATTTAGCTGAATATTTTCTTTTATTAACCAGCCTGCTGAAATGCTGAGGGCACAGCTGAAAGCAGCTGGCCTCCATTAATCTCCAACCTAAAAACCTCCTTTTACACCACATCTGTTAATTCAGCTACAATCAGAAAGATAGTGGAGAATCAGGCCAAGTCTGGGAGGTCAGAGATGTTCGCTTAATGTCGCTTAAGACTGTGTTCAATGTACAGAAACAAAAATATGTTGCATCACTCACAAATAAACGTACCTTGTAGTTTTAGTTGAGGATTCTCTCAACTAAAACCAGGTGGATTATATGAAAGGGTTCACAAAAGCTACAGATGTCAACAACAAATGCAAAAAAGAAACCGGACTCAGATGATTTTTCAGATTCACCGTCTCTGATCCATTAGAAAGAAACACAACGTTTCAATCTGTGAACAACCCACACTGAGGTGCAACTAGGTTGTGGGAGCAACATGCTGCAGTTAGGATGCCAAGAGGATTCAGAGTCAGGTATTCTCAGAACTAGTGCGAAAGCTGCTTTATAATTTCTAACTTTTGCAGCTTTGGTTGTTTCAACTTTTTCAGGTACAAAAAGAAAGTCGCTTTCAACAGGACATGAAATTCAAACCCAATATTTGATCGTGCTGGTGAGAGAAGATTTGGAAAGGTTGGCAAATGTGGGAAATCTCAAAGCTTTGAAATATACACAGAGACTGCTGTTTAGATTTGATAATGCTAACTATAGTAATCTTGCTAATTGTGCAAGATTAACAAACCAAGTCTAAAATGTCTACTTAGAAACATTTTGTTATTATTTAAAATTACCATAAATAATTTTTAGAATTATAGTATGTTAAAAAATATATGAGAATTTAATAAATTAATGAGAAAATAATTTAACAACAAAAAAACCCTGAAATCTTAAAAAACAATAAATTAAATAAAATTAAATAAATTGAATGAAAGAAAGTAAAATCTTCTGATGCCATCATTTTAATTTCTAAAACAAATATAACATTATAGATATAAATATATCTATAACATTAAATATATAAAAATTGAAGGACCAATAACCAAAATATTTTTAAAAAGAACAAAACAAATGAAGTAAAGCAACATCTCTGCTCCAATTCTAGATAATATATGACTGTTTGCAGCAGTCATATGTACAGAAACAAAAATATGTTGCATCATTCACAAGTAAACATATCTTGTAGTTTATAGAGAAATCTCTCAAATAAAACCAGCTGGATTAAATTAATAATAAAAAAAACACTTTTAAATGTTAATTTTACTTCAATCTTTTCTTAAAAGCTTTGATCTGTGGGTGCCAAGTTATAGCTGATTATTATACTCTGCCTTAGACAGCTTGCAAACATGCGATCAAAATCTTTCTCTGCACAACAACAAGAGGAAAGCAAAGCCTTAAAGGACTAACAGCACTGTCCAGTTTGTCTCCACCCCCACTGTTCAGCTCTCACAATCATACAATGAATCTATTGTCAAGCACAATGGGGTCACCATCTCTGTTCCTGCTGGTCTGATCCCAGTCGGTCGCTGCTTATAGAGCCTGGAAACCTGCCAGCTGCCAGCCACAGATCTTAGAAAACATCCTTCAGCCTGGATTACCCTCACTCTGGACTTTCCCTCACTGACAATTAAAATGAGGACTTCATCATTTTAACCACATATTCATATTTATCACCAAAGAAAAATGAAAAATAAATTATTTAGCTACAACTCTTGGTAACATGACAAACAAAATATCAACCTATATCGGGGATGTCCAAACTTTTTGTCACATGGGCCAAAATGAGTCGTGAACGAAAAAAATGCCAACATAAAATCTAGCAAATAAAGTAGCCCAATATTTACTGGACATCCAAAACTTGAAAGGGATTTTTATCACAGTGTAAAGACCATTATCAAAAAAATAAATAAATAAATAAGAGGTAGAGTAAATTTCCACCAAAAACTTCTGAAATTTTGTGATTCATTTAAAAAAAATTTGGGAGAATTTTTGACATTTTCTGAATTTCAAAAACTCAGAAATTTTCCACAAAAATCTTGAGAAATTCTGAGATTATTCTCAAAATGTGCTTGTTATTGGCAGAAATTTACTCTTGTTTTTCTTTACAATGTCCCTAAAACGTCATTTTACATTTTGCACGATTGCTGTATTAAAATAAAGGCATTTAGTTTAGTTTGTTTGTTTGTCTTAAACTTCACAAATATTGTGATTAATTTAAAACATTTTATGGAAACATTTTGGAAATTTTCTGAATTTCAAAAACTCAGAATTTTTCAGGTTTTTTGTAGAGAATGTTTCAGATTAATCTAAAAAATTATGTTTTAGATTAAAGTACAACATTTTCAAGATTTTGTAGAAATTTGTTTCTAAGGTAGAAATTTACAATTTTTTTCTCAACAATTATTCTAATACGCCATTGTGGATATTGCACATTTGCTGTATTAAAACAGCATTTAATTTATTTGAAATACTCAATTTTGTGACTCATTTAAAAAAGTTACTAGAAAAAATTCTCAAATGTTCTGAATTTCAAAAATTCTGAATTTCAGGTTTTTTGTACAAAATTTTTTAAATTAAGAAATTTTGACAGGTTGTTTTTCTCTATAACAACCCTAATATGCCATTGTAGATTTTTCATGTTTGCTGCATTAAAATAAAGACATTTAGTTATAAAAAAATTTTTTTTTAAAATTAAAAAAAACTTTAGAAATTTTGTGATTAATTTCAAAAGTGTTCAGTTTCTTTTGAATAACTGAAAATTTAATTGAATAACTTTATTTTCAGTAGCAATAATAGAATTTGGGTCACTTTATTTTAAAACACTTGCTATATTTAGCCAAGTTTAATAGAAAAAAAGAGCTGATTGGTGTGCAGCAACTTTGGCTTTTGAGGAAAAGTCTCTGGATAAATGTGGTTTTACGTTTTCTTAGAGTTTGGTTAAATAATTTGTAAGAAGGTTATGTTGGTGATCATTTTAAAACGCTCAATCTGCATCTATTCTTTAAATTTGTATCATTTTTTAATTGTAATTGGGGACCACACAAAATCACATAAAGGCCCACAAATGGCCCCCAGGCCACACATTGGACAACCCTGACCTCAATAATGAAAACTGCACTACGGCTTTAAAGTTAATTAACAAAAAAAAAAAAAAAAAATCAAGACAATTCAGATAAATCGAATGTTAAACAGAAAACATGTTTACAGATTATTACCTTTAATTCTGCTTTAAAAAAATTATTATAAGAAGAAAATCTTTGGAAATCACTCTGACAATCAATGACATTTAATGTGCATTTCGATGGTAATTCCTGCAAGTTGGTGGACTGAGAGAGATAAACTCAGACTTACCTTGTAGCATGCATCTGTATGCAGACTCTGAGATGGCATATATGTGAGGAGGCATTTCGTGGCGCTTTTTGCCGCGGTACATCTCTATGATGTTCTCCGAGTAGATGGGCAGGTTTTTGTAGGGATTAATGACCACACAGAAGAGGCCAGAGTATGTCTAAAAAAAGATAAGATAATAGATTAACTGGCTGCAAAGTGGGTTTAACGTCACAGATAATAATATCTTAGTTTTAATGTTTACTCGTGTGACTTGAAGAGGAAACAGCAGGGATTGTGGAAAACACTGGACAATTACAGATTTAAGTGATTTTTTTATACATAGTAACATCTAAATTGAGATATATAAAAGTAATTAAACTCAATAAAGTAAAATATTCCAGTTCCAAAAGTAGCTCCACTTACAATCCATCTGACATTTATTCAAGCTAATGTCGTTGGGGAGTTTTTATAAAACAAGTTCCACATTTGTGTTTCCCAAATGGTCTAAAATGCCACAGTCCCAGTCTTAGAAGTACAGAAAAGAAACTAAGGTTTAGAGCTGTAAAGATCAATTTATAGCTTGGAAAATTTTTTTAATTAAAACAAGGATGTGTCTCCTGATTTTATGCAGATCTGAGCTACACAAGCATTCAATGAGGACCTTCCAGCACTCTGTGGAACTGGTTTGTTCAGTCAAATAATTACTAATTAAGCTTTTTGTTTTGTAGTCATAGAAGTAGCAGTGTCGCTACTAAAATATCTTGAAGGAAATCCCACTGGTTTTCAATTGGTGTTAGAACTGGGGGACAGATTAGACGACCTTTGATCTCCCAATGCGGAGGTCAATGGTCATCAGCATTCATTCTTGGCCTACTCTATTGCCTTTGGTCAATATAGTTGAAGGGATTCTCTGTTTTGTATACTGGTGCTTGTTGGTTTTACTTTACAGAAAGTTTGGTTTTGCAAGAGATGGGGACAGCAATGTGCGACTTGAGTTGGAAAAACTCTGAATTTTGAGTGGACTTGAAGTTCTTTTCCACCAACGCTATTATGAGTCTGTACTGGATCCTGAACGCGTTTTTGAACCGTTGACGTACGTTTTAATAGAAAAGAAAAGGTTCTACAGCATGAATTGAGCTAGTTATTTTTTCTGCACCAACCGAGACTTGTGGACCGGTCAATGGATGAAGAAAAAATCTTGACAACCGAACAAAGACAAACAAGCATGGCAGTGAAGAACGTGAAGAGAAGTCTGTTGAGGAAAGTCAGAAGCTGATTTTATTTTAGAGTAACGAGTGATGGAAAGCAGAGACAAGGCATCTCAAGAATTACCTCATAGGAAGTTATCTACTTCTTTGTTGTTTTATGTGCAGTAAGCGTGAAAACTACATTGGCGATTAGCTGAAAGGTCCGTGGATTGTTAAATTAAAAGAAGATAAACAAGAAGTAATACACAGATCTTGCTCCTAAGCTCTCTTGGCCTTTGTAACATCTAGTGTTGACAATGCACGGTCGGAAATGGGAATTGGCTCTCAAAAACGCGCCAAAGTTCATAGGCACCCGACCCAAACCAGTTCAAGAAACAGAGTTCTTTCCTTGAACAAAAGCCTATTAAGGACTTAAGATCTGACGTTGACTCAATCCTAAATGACTTGGAACGTGACTAGGACTTTCTCCTTAAAGACTTGGGCCTGGAGCAAATGAACTGTGAACATATATGATGCTTGTTGATGGCAAAATTTCTTATGAGTACCACTTAATGAAGGCAAATACCATCATTGCTACTAGTGCCACACATCATAAATATAGTTCTGGGAAAAAAAAGTCTTTTGAGTCCCATAAAACTGGTGAAACAACTGAATCCTATTTTCTTCTTGTTTATTGGTGTTCTAAGATGGAAATATCTGCATTACTTAGATATTATAGCATGTGTATTACTGTTGTGTTAAATGTGTCAAATATTCACGCAGCAATATATTGCTGTTTGTATGCAACTATGAAATAACAACATTCCTCATTTAAGAAAATCCTGATTTCCTGCTTTAAATTAAAGCAGGTTTTACCTTTGACAATGGAAACAGACTACAGGAGATTGTGACTTTAATTAATTAAAGTTTGTGAGCAGACAGACAAGGGTTAATCCCTGAGATTGCTGTTGCTGTTTAAACATTAATTAGATACAGTTTGTGGGGTTCACAGTGCCGCAGATGCTCACAGATTAATTTAGATGGATAATCGTGGAAAGTTAAAAACAATAAAATGTCCACACATCTTTTTCAGCCTATAAAACCTCTCTGGTCTTTTGTTTTAAAACTTAACAATTGCAAATAAAAGTTATTCTAACAAGACGTGCTTTTCTGTCTGCGCCCCTCCTCAGACTCATTTTCCTTCTCATAATCGTTTTTATACGTTTCTGATTTGTGTGCTTGGCTTGACCATAGACACATTCCCTGATTAACCTTGTCCACGGCAGTCAGACAGCTTGAAAGACCCCAAGGTGTACAAACCCATTTGGAAAAATGTTTTGGACTCAAATGAATCATGATGCAGAAAAAAGATTTCACAATTTTCTCTTGTCGTCTGACTTGAAGTGAACACTGAATATACCCAATATTATCCTGTGTAATGGATCCAGAACATTAATTAGGTGAACCCTTATAGGCCCAAAGGTGTTACTGATGACACAGTTTTACAAGCCAACTTTCCAGTAACTCTGCGATATTTTTGCGCTATCAGAAAAATTCCAACTGTTTCTAAAAGGGGAGACGTTGCACTTTCCAGCCAATAATCGGGTTATTACGGTAATTTCACTCCCGCCTTTGCAGGAAACATGTTTTACTTCAGTTTAATCTGATGAAACACTCTTTTAATAGACAGTAAATTGTAAATAACTGTTAGATATTGACATTTCCAGTTGTTATGGGGAAATGGGCAAATATATTTACTCACAGGGCATTTAAAGCAAAAATATTCGGACGGAGATTTGAAACTCAGGCCTTAGAGCAGAATGTCAAACTGTCCTTTGTTTTGGGCCAAATCAAGATTATGAATGCTCTAAAAGGGACGGTTATGCCAGAATGCATTGATAAAATCTGTTCACAGACTGTTAAATTATCAATGAATTTTTAAAGATAAAGAATATTATTGAAGATCATTTCAGTCTAATTTAAAAATATTTGAGCTTACTTATGATGGTAAATGCGACTTTTTTTATCCGCTATACAGATCACTGACTATAACACTTAGTGTTTAGTCTAGAACCTAGAGGGCTGCACATAAAAAGCTATGGCAGGTCGGATTTGGCCCGCGGCCCTTGAGTTTGTCACATGTGCCTTAAAGGGCTAAAACATAAAAATCTGATGCAACACTGACACTTAAAACTAAAACAGTGTTTGTTTTTTTAGTTCAAACTGTTTAAAAAGATAACCACATCAATAACAATGTTCTTGTGCTGTTAAAGCTCACATTTGGGGTAATGTTGCCAGATGGCCATCAACCCCCTCCTCCATAAGCACGGATGCTTAGACCCTGTACAGCTGTCTGGTCATAGAGCTTTGTTACTCTGAAACCTCCCACAGTATCTGCCAATAAAACTTCAGCCTCCTGTAGCATCATAGCCACCAATACTGCAGATACTTTTCACTCTGCTGAGTAAGACTAACTGGTGACATCAGTTTGATTTTGGTCCGTTTCATTCTAAACCCCCCAGAGACGACCTCACAGTGGGCGCAACGCCAGGCAGACAGATCTGTGATCTACTGAACCAGCAGGGACACAGCGGGAACCACAGGAAGAGGGGAGGGGGATGACTCAGCTGGCTGCCCTTAACTTCATACCCCAGGGGGTATTTGGGAGGTTTACACCTCCAACAAGACACCAGTTGGCAGCCGTAACAGCACTCTGCCTGGTTGAAGATTGCAAGAGGGGTTCATCTACGTCTGTCACCATAACAAATTTTACTGGATGATAAGTTGAGAAGTTATTGCAATAAACAGTAATATTGTTGTTTTGAAACCATTTTCAAGTAAGATAAAGGTAATAGCGGCATAATAACGCAAGAACTCTTTCTCAGAGATTGATAAACTTTAAATTCTAATGAACATTTAACACTGGAACTGGAAGACATTTTAAATATCCAAAATGAATAAACAAAACAACATATAAAATTAATTATGAAGTCTTTGTAAAACAAAAAAAGGTATAGTTGAGACTAAAGCACCAGACTGAAGACTTCTGTCATCCAGGTTTTGATAGAAAAGAGCAAGAGAAAAAAGAAAAAGGATAAATCCCTTTTCAATTTATCAGGAGACTCATTGATTAATTATTTATTGATTATTGTGACAGGCCTAAGCACATCACCTCTACCAGTAGATTTAACAGTATCAGCACTGCCTCATACTCCTCTAAAAAAAAGAAAAGTCTGGTTGAAAATATAAATTTGAGATTTATAAATGGGCTCTCCATCAGGGGGAAAACATGCAATGATTTAGAGCATTTTATTCTGGTGTAAGAAGATCAGCAGGGTTTTAAATTACCTTAACAGGAATCTGATTCATTTAACATTTTTTTTACCCATTGCTAGACATACAAAAACATCCAGTATTGAATTGCTCTAAATCTCGAGATTCTTACTCCTGACATAATTTTTTTTTATTTCCTTTATTTAACCAGGTAAACCCCATTGAGATCTGGATCTCATTTTCAAGAGGGACCTGTGCAGAAGTCTAATTTAATTAAAATGACAAACATGTTACCACTGTGTGTGTCTGTTTTGAGTCCCGTTTATATATATTTATACATCTATCTGCAGGATAAAGTGTTTTTGAAAAAGGAGTTTATGAAAGTCTGGGAGATAAAGCTGAAGAAGACAGTTCGACGCTTTCACTGCTGGTCATTCCACTCACTTTATTTAAATGTGCCTTTCAGTTTCTACAAGCAGGCAGCCTTAATGTGACTTAAATAAACACAATGACTTCCACTGTTGAGACAGTGCAGCTACAGTTTACCGACTTTAGGGAACGGTAAACAAAGCAGGTAAAGATTAGCAGCTACAGCTTAGCAGGCTTTGCAGTGCTTACCAATATATAAACAAAGACAAATCTTGTTATTTACTTTCTTCCATGAAGACTTCCTTTCGATAGAAAACATAATCTTCTGTTTTGATTCCCGCTTAAGGCTTGGATAACAGCTTTGTTACAAGAACGGAAAGATTAACTTTATGACAGGAAGAAATAAAATTAGAGAAAAACAACAATTGTTTTTGCTATGTTATTGCATTAATCTAATTTATTATTAGGTTCTGCAAGGTCACAGAAACTAAAATTTAACTGCAAATACACACACATCAAATATTCCACTGAAATTAAAACCTGTAATCCTGAAAAAAAAAAAAAGAACAAACAGATCCACAAACCCAAAAAAAAAAAAAAACTTCAGTGAGAGATTTACTATGATGTTTAACGTCAAGCAAGCAGAACAAAAACACTGCAGTACTTATTTACCACAAACTCAGACTAAAACTATACTTAGTTTGTGTAAAAACTATTGAAATTCATGTAGGAATGGGCAATTATTTTATAGTTTATCATATATTGTGATAAATTTGTCACAATAAATTCCAGTCAATGTTACAAAAAACTGAAAAAAAACTGAATGCTGTCATGCATTCGCTTAAGAAAAAGGAATTGATAGTTTTTTTATAATAATTTTTATTGTTATCACAATAGTACTACAAAATATTGTGATAAAATTCTAAGTCCATATTGCCCACACTTACATCCATGACTCAATAAGTCTCCTTTAGCTTTATTAGCTTGAAGCGACTGCCTTCTGTTAGGATTTAATGTTGATTTTCTCAACCTCAGAAATGGTAGCTTATGTTAAAACAGTAGTTTGGAGTTTAGTGTAGCATCATTGGAGGATCATTTTGTACAGCATTAAGACCAACAGGACATAATCTGTATGACTGAACAAACTCTAAGAATGTAAAGCAACTACAAGTGCTGCAAAACACCTCAAGATAAAGCTGCTATGCTGAAACAGGGTCGTTACGTCTGCACTGTAATACTGCACTTCCTCTGCAATTACTTCTCCTGCCATCCCTGCTCTTAAGCTGTCATTTTCTCCAAAGCTAAATGGCTGCAGTAACTGCAGCGCCTCTTAACAACAGGTATGAACGACACAGGTGCTACTTTGGCCTCACAATTGTCTTGCAGCACATGGCAAGGACCATAATTTTCTCATATTCACCATTATAATGGATTCTTACAGGATCTGTTCTGGAACATAAAAGTAGGTGTTTGAACAAGTAGCTAGAAGAATATCATTAGAGGGTAATAATAGTTGTTTGAAATGGAAAACACTGACCGTTTCAAACCCAGCTGCTTTCAAACCATAATAAATGGAAGATTGACCAACATATTTGATGTGTGTTGATTTATAAATTATATTTAACAAAATGTAAAGTATATTATTGGTTTTCATAACTGTTGACCATAATATGATGTGTTTATGATGTACAGCATCTTCCTGAAATGTCCTAAACAAATAAACTCGATTGATTCAGTGATTGACTGATTTGTAGCAAAGGATGCATCTGAAACCAGAAGGATGATCCTAACAGCTCGACTTAAAATCAATCCAAGGTAGAGGCTAATCTGTAATTATTATTTTTTTACAATTAACCAAAAAGTGCTTAACAAAAGATTTCTTGTTTTGCTTTGTTTGTTTGTTTGTTGTTGTTTTTTTTGTTTTTTTTTAAAGAAATTTGACCAGGTAAAGCTAAAATATTTTTACAGACAAAAAATGTTTTTATCTTAAATGCAAAATATCAAAATCTATGTTTCTTCTACAGTTTTGTGTAATTATTGCTCCCTTCTTTTAGCAAACAGCATTTTTCTGAGCCTGCATACTTCAGTTAATAAATATTCAATTACCAAGTTAGTTTAGTATTATTTCAATAACCGACTAATCTGATTAAATGTTTAATAAAATTAATGATTTTTTAAATAACTCAGAGTAAGGAAGAGAAAAATGATCAGAAATTTATAAAAGTTTGCTTTGTTACAGTTCTCCTGTAACAAAGCAAAAATATTTCCTGACTCAGTAATTGACTGATGATTTCTGTGTGGGTAAAACAGCTGATGGGTCATATTGACATTAATATTTAACAGACAGATTGGAGTTGCCATTTCTGCTCCCTGCAAACTGAGCAGGAAGCAGATTGAATTTATAATAACCAGCGCTTGGCAGCAGATTAAACAAACAATATGACTTTTCTTAATATAAACCAAAGTAGTACTCATAGTTTTTCTATTTATTTAGTCATTTTTTCTACTGTGTTAACACGACTGTTTGGCTCTGGAGTGAAATACGAAGTAAAGTCAGAGTTATGTAATTGTCCAATTTAACGGATCACAAAATAAGACATGCAGAAATACATAATCAGCTGACCAACACATGTTTGCAGCCTCTAATTAAAACTTTTCTTCTTCTTGAGCTCAACACTGGAATGAAAGAATTCAACTGAAATTGAATAAAGTCGTTAAAAAAACTCTTCCAGCAGAAGAAACGCCTGTTTGTGATGATACAGATCAATAAAACAAACACTCAGAAACTGAAATAAATCAACTTGTTAATCAAGCTTTTTTTTTTTTGTTTTACACCAGGACTGGAAGAAAATTCAGTTACTTGAGCAGACAGATGTTGCTTATCAGTGAACACAAAGAGCTCTGTTATGGTTGTTGGGTTACCATGTGACTCAGCAGTGGCCTCCCTGCACTCAGACATGTGGCTTGGGTCGGGGCTGCTGCATTTTACAACTCTGCTCTGAAAACAAACATCTTCGTGAGCAGGCTGTGTTTAAAGTAAAGTTTGGCTTCTCTGCACCTAGAAACGCCAAAATTTGTTTATTTTATTTTGTGTTACTCAGAGCAATATGAACATAATCATCTCCTGATGAATTGTAGAAATACAGAAAATGGTGATTTTCCTCTTTGTGGAGCGTTGAAATAATTTTAAACATGAACACAATCGAGGACTAAAGTCAGAAGGAAAACTATCAGTCTTGTTTTAGCTGCTGTGATGTGATCGTTGTAGGCAGGGCTCATATCTCCCCCCACAGGGACATCCTCGGTGAAGAGGTCACACAAAAACCTCCAGTCACGACATGTGACGCAAAGTGTTGCCTTTGGAGAATGACAATACCCACCCAAACCATTTCTATGTTTTAAAAAAAACAACTACTTTCCTGTACGTTTCAGCACAGACTGAAAGGACACATTACAGGCTGAAGAATCGCACCAAAAGCACAGATGATCTCAAAAAACAGGAAGAAAAAGAACAGATCACCTTTTACAACCCCAGAGCTGGCTAATGTGTGTTTGGCTAGTAGCAAGTCAGGTGCATTAGTTTTCATTCTGCATATTTAAATGTGACTGTTGTTTCAATGTTCGTTTGTAGAGTAGTTTTAAAGGATTACTAAACCATCAGTGTTATCAAATTAAACACAAAGAGATACAAGAACTTGACCAGCAGATTGTGGAGATGCTCAGCAGAATACATTATCCAAATTGCAAAAATACCACAATACATATATTTATATCACTATTGATCTCTGTTGTTGTCAAAAGAAGGAGGAATAAGAAGGAGAGTTGCACTACCACTGAAATGTAATGTTATTTTAATGCGTTTTTTTAGGGATATTTTAATGCGTTTTTTGGAGTGCAATAATAGTTGGATTATATAGTCTAATTTCTTTTCATTAGACTATGAAATGACATGCCAGAAGAGCCTTTAGGCTGCAAACAAAACAATAATCTCTTTAAAATATAAAGTCTTTTAACAAGTACCGCAAAAAGCATTTAGAGTACAACCTGCTTCATGTCCAGGCTATTCCAGGAATGCATTTAGTGGGTCATAATCACAGGGGAAATCAGCAGATTATGTGGGATACGACAGCCTTTTAGACTAGTGTTTCATATCAAATTCTAAGCTGTTAGAGTCTAGATGTTTATGCAGAAATGGACCAGAGCTAAAAGAGCTTGTTAAGCATCGACAGATGATTGTTCAGGAGGAGAAATGGCTGCAAAGTCAGAGAGTCCATGCATTCAGCTGGACTTTGAGATGAAAACATTTTCCCAGTTTTCAAAATAAGCTGAGATTAACTTCTGAGTCCAGGTGAGATGAAAGTAACTGGCTTTTAATCTGTCAGTGTGATTGGACCAGACTATGGAATTCTGTATATAAGTTGGAAATGTATGCAAAATGAGGCCTTGAGGCAACATTCGTGGTTAAATACATGTTATACAAATTATCACAGCAATTTCTGACTTTAAATCCTCACAATAGCAAAGGAATAACATCTGTCTATCATATTCTGCTTAATCCAGGATGCTGCTGGGAAATAATGTATCTGACCAGCTGGACAAAATCTGGAAAATATATCATAATCAACATCATCTCAATTTTTAGCAGTAGTGTCCCAATTACATACAATCCTGAAATCATGCAGCTCTAGAAATGATTAACCAGATAAACATAAAATAAAAAAATAAAACCAGAAAAAGTGATCATATCCATCACCGCTGCACAATATGTCACAATTATATCATCATAGCAATATCGATGTGTGCAATATTCATATTTGGCGTGCAATAATAGTTGGATTATATATTTATAGGACTTTATATATTTTTTATTTTAATGTAATATTCAGGGAGTTAAATAAAGTCTTGTGGCTGCAGATGTTCACACAAATGATATTTCTCAAAATTCCTAATGTTATGGAGTTGAAGAAACACAAATGGTAAAAAGAGGAAGAAAAAAGCACCCGATATCATCATCACCATATTTTCTAATGTTATGCAAAATGTGCTTCCTGCTTTTTTAGAAAACTTCACCAGACTTTAAAATACAACTTCCCCTCTTTTTTTCCTCACATGGATATTAGAAAGCTCCAAGTTTCCAGTTTTCACTGAATACAACACCCCAGTAACTGACTCCATCACCCAACACAGGAGAAAACAGAGACTTCAAGTTTATGTTTATATAGTTCAAGCTCTCAAGTTATTTTCTAAGTCCACATTCCTCTGAAAAGAGGGTTAATACTAGAGGGAATATTAAAAGAATATTTTACATCTGTGACCAGTTTTTTTTTTTTAACAGTGATGAAAAAATCTAGAGGGAATCTATCATTTTTACATAGTACATAAATTGCTTTAAAGTTCAGTTATCCTGAACAGAGCACTTATGAAATCAGCTGGAAAAAGAGATTTAAAAAAAAGTCGCTGCTGCCCCAGGGTCAGATGGGAGGTGAATCCCCTCTGAGTCCTGAGCAGGCACCAGGGTGTCTGTCTACCAGATCATTCTGTGTAAACGTCAAAAAGAGAAGCATCCTAAAATAATCCATATCAGGAAGCTAACAGCAGCTAGATGGACTTCAAAATATGATTCTATTCATTTATAATTTATATCCACTTTATTCTATAGTGCTAGCTGGAAGCAATACCAGCTCAGAACCAAATCATGCAGTTATTATCCAAGTGTGGTAAAGCGGATTGCACTGATTCCATAAAATCTTACCCTGATATGTCCATTAGGTCTTAATTGTCCTTGTACTTACATAGATGAGGCCGGAGTAGTATCGGTCTTTCAGGTTGTGAAGCACCGACGCCTCGTTCAGGCATGTGAGTTCAGCCATATCCTCCACCTTGGTGAACTTGGGCGGATTCATTTTCTGGATGTCGTCCTTGTTGACCACTGCCTTCTTCCCGTTTTCGGCGAGCTCCACCACCACCTCATCCCCGCGCTCCTCGCGGATGCTCGCCGCCTCGAAGCCGTGGCGCTCCGACGGGATCCACACCAGCCTCTTGGCGGTCCAGTCCGCCTGAGCTGCCGGGTTGTACACGACGGCACGGTCCACGAAGAGGTACCGCTCCGGGTCATCCTGCCCACTCCTCTGTGACATTACTGCTGGAAAACCAGAAGCACAGCAACCTGCAGGGAAGAGAAAATTAACGTTCTTCAATTCAAACTAAAGACGACGCAGCTTTGATTTAGATAAAATTTGCCAAAGGTCACTTTAAGACAGGGGTGTCAAACTCCTGTCCACAAGAGTCACTGTCCTGCAGTTTTTAGATGTGCCACAGGTACAAAACACTGGATTGAAATGGCTGCATTACCTCCTCCTTGTGTAAACAAGTTCTCCAGAGCCTTACTAATGATCTAATTATTCTATTCAGGTGTGGTGCAGCAGAGGCACGTCTAAACATTGAGGACTGGAGTTTGACACCTGTGGTTTGAGAGGTCACATTTAATTGCAGATGATTGGATTCTTGAAGAATAAAGTCCAGGAAATTTTATTACATTTAGTTTCCCCCAGTGTATTATCAGCCTTTCGACGGAAAAATATAGTGATAAAAGAATTTACATTGCTATTTTCACCCACTGGTTTGTATTGTAAAGTATATTTTTCATTTAGCTTTATCAATTTTTATTATTTTTTCCACAAAATCGCTAAATTTTTGCATTTTCCCATTCAAATGCTCGGAAGCGAAGCTGGTGAGGCAGCAGCAGCCGAGCCTCACCTGGGATTGATCAACCTCTTGCTACCTGAACTGGCTGCTATACTATGGGAGCATGATCCTCCTGTCTGTATGTTGCCAATAAAATGACAAAAAAACATTTAATGTATGAACTGATTTTACATAATTTAGCTTATGTATATAATGTACAGTGTTATTTGTTACCAACTGTGTGTAACGTGTTTCGTGTGCGGAGAAGCGATCAGAAACGGCAGAGAACAAGCAGTTCTCCTGCCTCATGGCAGGGGGCGCTCATGATCCCAGACATTGTGACTCCACAACTGCAGAGTAAGCTGCCTCGAAGCTTACTCCGCAACAGCGAGCTAGCCATACAGTCAGTCAAGTGCAGCGATATATTAATAGTTTTCTCCTCTTACCACAGCAATCACTTATTAATAATCTCAAATAAACATTAAGCCTAAAACCATACTACTACAAAATTGCAGTAGTATATATATATATATTTATATATATATATATAGTATATATAGTATATATGCTACAGTATATATATATATATATATATACAGTCTCAGGGTGCTGGAAACATCCAAGATCCATAGATACATCAGGGACAAAGCCTCAACAGGCAATGTGCTCAGTGAATGTTTCAGACAACGGGGAACAGAAGTTGAGGTGCTGGAGGTACCATCATGGGAGGACAAGCCCCTACATGGGATGTACCACCAGCAAATAACCGAAGTGGCTGATAACAGTAAATCCTACCAATGGCTGGAAAAAGCTGGACTCAAGGACAGCACAGAGGCCCTCATCCTGGCCGCCCAGGAACA
>CAEGAD010000724.1:0-88543 GCA_903067055.1 Poeciliopsis paucimaculata
TTTTTTGTCCTCTCCTCCTTTCTCTGCAGCTGCTCAGCTGGAATTTATTTATTGGCAGAGAAATAAAATTTGCTTTAGTGCACATGTGCATTAGACACAAATAGCCTCCTTTACAATAAAACATGACATAGTTTATCTGTAGATATCTTGTTACCAGTCTCTCCTTACATAGGAATGCCCAAAGGATTATCCAGAAATATTTTAATGAAATTTCTAAAAGTTGAAACATGTTTGTAATGTCTGCTGTTGCACAATCATCTGACTTGGATTGATTGTTAGCTAATAAATAAAGAAAGAATCTCCCACATTGGTAACTAGTACAATCTTTTGGACTTTGTGGTTTGTCAGGTTGTCAGATAGCTCTTTCAGCTTTGGACTAGACTTTCCATTGCATCTTCTGCCTCAGTTGCACTTTCTGATAGGGGGAAAAAACAGCTCAGTAAGTGCTTTGAGAAGTTCAGAGCAGCCTGTTCACTCTGTGCAGAAACATTGTTTGAGTAATGTCTCTAAGTTACATGGGGGAATGAGTCCAGTCATTGCATTTTGTGAAGGGAATTTTTTTATGATCCTAACCACAGTGAGCTCAAGTGTTGCACCGTACATTTTGCTTTTCTTTGCAGATTTACTTTTTTTTTCCCTGTCGTCACATTTTGTTTATATCATGTAGTTTAATTAACTCCACCTGGGCCTGAATATTGTTGTTGTTTTGTTCTCCAGTCCCATGTTCAGATAGTTTTAGTTTCCTCTTTCAGATTTTTGATTCTCATTTAACATTACCCCCGGTTTTATTTTGTAGGATTTCTTTCTTTTGTACATTTTAGCTGGCTTTGTTTTCTTTCTCTCCTTAAGGATAATGTCTGTTCCATATTGTTGATTAGATCTTTTAGTTTATGGTTTTGAGCAAAAGTCTTGAATAATCTCACCAAACACTGGAATTCATCAAACATCTTTTCTTGTTCAACCTCAAAAAAAGCATAGAAAAATTGGCTTACATTTTGGCCAAATGTTAGGATTCTACATTTCCTTGTAATTGGTGTCCAAGAAGCCATACTTTGTCTTTTGAAATATTTTTAGTACTTGTACATGACCTTGCCAGGGAAGTTTGCAGTGTTTGCTTAAAAAATAGGAAAACGGACAAGTGAAGCATGGAAGAGGAATTATGAGGCCAGAGAATATCTAAAAACTAACACAATAGAAATTACCTAAAAATCCTCCGAAACCTGACAAAGGACCAAGGAAATTCATCCTCTTCTGTATGACAGGATTTCAGCGTTAGTAGTGAACTTGTTAATGTTAAAATCTAATTATACCATTCAAAATCTGCTACACTGTAAAAAAAAAAAAAAAAAAGGCTCTAATTTTTGTAGAAAAACGGTAAAAACAGCTGCCGGTATTTTACTGTAAATTGGAATCGTTTTTCTTTTTGTTTTATTTATTTTACAGTGTTTCTCTTGATATTTAAATTTTTCAGCCAAACAAATCTGAACATTTTGCCTTTGTTAAAGGCTGACTGCAATTAAGTGTCTAAATACCTAGTATAAAATGAGCACCTTACAAAATTGTCTGTAATCTGTAAACCCCACAGTCATGGCTCATTCCTTAAGTTCAGCTGCTGTCTTATGCCTGAGTGATTCATAGATCACAGCAAAGTGGTTAAAAATACCTGACATAAAATTTGTTAAAAAGCAGCCAGTGTATGAAGTCATATATCTCAAAATCATGTCAAAATCAAAATAATACTGACCTTCGTAAAGGCCCAATAACTATTGATATTGACCACTGTATACATTTGCAAACAAATCTGACTCACTGGAAGGAAAGTATACAGAGTTAGGAGTGGTTTAAAACATTTGCGTATTGCTTTTGTCTTCTATCGTGTCTGGATCCCAGTGCTTTGTCTCTGCATGCCCATTCTGGTTTTAGCCAAAGACGTCATTAGAGATTTGTTTTTCTTTCTTATTCTCTGCTCTGTTGCACTTTTAATCCTTTAAAGATCTGCTGCTGCTTCTTCTTACCTCTGGCCCCATGCCTGCCACCTGTGTTCAATTGTGACTTGCTCCATTCTGTCAAGCATTGGTAAACTTTTTGCTCAAGTTTAACCATTTCTTTTCACACTTTTCAAGATTTATCACCTCTGATTGATCATTTACTTACTGACTGTAGGCTGACCTATTTCACTTGGCTGCTCAAATGCTGGACATGAGCCAACTATGCAGCAGGTCAGAGACGTGTCACACTGTGCACAGTCATCTGATAAGATCTACAGAAGTGTTAATTATTGATATCCATGCTACTGTCGTTTGTTTTACCACATTAATTTTCAATAACCAACATCTCACAGGAGGGATTATACAGACCATTATGGATTAGTTGATCAATCTAAAGTCATTTATATTCATTATGGTTTCCTGAAATCCTCACAAACTGTGCTCCAAATTTAGATTAGTTGTAAAAACAAGCTTGGACAAAGTTATACACAGACATTTAATGCATCCAACATGACCAGAAGATTGGTGAAATGTTTTTCTGTTTTTAACTTTGTGCAAGCATTATTCCTCTTATATTTATATAGTTATTCAAATGGACACGCAGACACAATCTTATGTTGAAAATTCATCATAGCATTGACTATTTGGCACCACTGGGTACAAATGCAAAGAAAATCTTTACTGTCTGGAGCTCATGTCAAAGAACTTTGCAACTTTAATACATTTTTAAATGTAATTTTTGCCTTCACTGCACGTTAAGTCATGGTTTTTCTAAATACTTAAAATTGTGAATAGAAATAGATTCATTCATGTTTAACACATGTGATCTCTTTCCACAGATCAGTTCATTTACTTTTCATCCACTCATTTGTCATCCTTCTGGCAATGAGATGATTGCGTTCTTCCTAACCTGAAACAACCCCAGGAAAGACTTCTTCCTGATGTCGGACGACTCAGACTCCAAGCCCTATCCCTTGCCGGTTCCGGCAGATCGGGACGGAGCCTCGGCTTCGAGCAGTCCCATGGCACAGATGCGCTGGGTGGGCAGCTATGCCCAGGGCAGACCTGACCTTGGACTGCCCTCTGAGGGCAGTGATAGCAGCGGTCAGGATCCCGCCCACTCTCCTCACAACATGCGCAAGACAACGCGTTCTCGGTTGTCCCCCGAGGAGGATGTGGAGATGAAGAGCAGTGGGTCCAGCTTCAGTGGGACAGAATCGCATGGCAATGAGAGTCATGGCAACGAGAGTCGTGGGAATGACAGCAACGGCCATGAGTCAACGGGCAGCTCCAACAGCCTCAGTAAAGATTCGGCATTGCTAGAATCTTCAGGCAGCAATAAAAGGTGAGAGATGGCAGAACTTTCTTTCCTTTACCATAATTTCTTATTACAAATTTTAAAAATGACATGCCACTTAGTTTTCCAATCGGTGCCTATTTACAGCAACTTCCTCTTCCACCACAGTAAGAAGGTGCATGGTGTAAGAAGGTGTTTTTTAGGTGTTGGTCAGAGAAATTAGTTTTCTGTCGTGATTGGATGTTTTTGGACTTTGCAGACTTGTAGATTTACCAACCGATCCTTATGTAAATGAACAGCATGGGGTCCACTGGAAGAGCTATCGCTACAGGGGTCTTTACAAGCACACTCAACTCTGTCAATTATGACTACAAGTTTAATAGGAATGACCTGAAATGAAGTGAATGTGAACAATATTACTTGATAACAGAACCATTAGTCAGATGCTTCTTAGAGCACAGAACAACTAATGAACTGCTTTTCCTGCTAATATGGCTCCATGTCAATAGGTTCATTTGTCCCTCGCTTCTAAATGTTCACTCTGAATGGTAAAAAGAGCAAAAATCACCAGATCCCTTTGGCAAAACAGAAGACAAAACCTTGTCTAGTTAGTCTCACCAGAAACGAGCCAAATAAATTGTCATTGTCAGTATAAGTTTAGTTTTTTTTTTGTCCAGAATGTAAGGCCATATTCAGATTCGGCTTCTCTATTACTTATACTGGCATTTGTAGGAGTCTATAGCAGTGTGGGTGTATTAACTGGCTAATTACCACTCCTGATTAAAGCTAAAAGATTTAATGTAGCCATCACTTTCTATTCAACACAAAGAGACTTACACTGAAACTTCACTCTCCTAAATTAAATTTTTAAACTTTCTTGTTAGCTATTTGTGCAGCAGGACCTTAACAGAAATGGCTGGGATAGTTTTTTGTTTTTTTTATCAAACATAAAAAGCGGTTTACAAGCAGCAGTATGTACCTTACCTTTGTCATAAAATTGAACGTGAAATTAGGTTTAGGGATTTAGCCACGCAGTCATTCACCTCTAATGCAGGCTGATCATTGATTGTGATGCAGTGCCAAAAACAGTTCAATTTTTGAAGTGAGATTTTAGCCAGTAGATCAACAAAAAGGTAAAAATAGTATTAGAGTCATTGAGACCCACCTGACGTCAAATAACAGCCGTTGCTTATAATTAACACTCCAGGAACCTTTTACCACTTAAATTGAATATTCTGTTATATAATTGTACTCTAGCGATTTCTAATAGGGGAATTTATGCTAAATACATTTATGTTCTCAAGCATTTGTCGTCATGATTACCTTTGGCATTTCAAGGGCATTTCATTTAAAAATGAGACAGTATGTGCTGCCCTCCTTTTAATGGTTTAAAATGAATTTGTGAGTACTGAATGCATAACTAATGTCAGAAGTAGAGTGAGTCAAAGCTGACTAAGTGTTTAACCTTAAAAATTAATATTAGTAAAAATTTTCTCTCCATGAACGCCCTTCATAAAGAACATTTTTAAATGATGCCTTGTAAATGGACACTCCAATTTACAGTGATTCTGTTTTTTCAAACTCAGAATAGGTTGTGAGATTCTCACTCACATGGGTAAAAATACCATAGCTTCTTGGTACGTGCAGAAGAATTTGAAACAAAAAAATATTTGATCTAATCGCTCTGATTTGAAAAGTTACAGAAAAGTAACAATTATTCTTAAAAAATAATTTATCATATTGTTAATTGTAGTTATTTCTTTGTCATCAGATTTAAACTTCTCTAAACCAGATGAATAGCTGGACAGAAGTATTTTAGCAGCATAATATTCCAATCATACCTTGTTATATCCTTATAACAAGGGGCTGATAACATGAAGCTATCCAGTGCTGAAGGGCAACTATGTAAAACTGTTTAGCACTTTATAGCTTGGGACAAGATTCCAGCCAGATCACATTATGAAGAGCTGAGTAATCTGGTTTCTGGTTGAAGTAGTGGATAAGTTGTTTTGGCAGCAGTTTGGTTAAAACCACATTTAAAAAATTTGTCTGGCAGGCGTGAGATGTGCTTTGGCTTACATGTTGAGATTATCTTGTTATATATATATAAGAGTGTCTGTTAAATTTTTCAAATAAACTAAATCACAGATTCAAAGGTGGTAATCTTTAGTGCGTGTATGTGGCAAGAGGCTTGGATCAACATTCAAGGTTTGTGAAAACAGATAAGCCCATGTGTTAATTTTTCTCCTCTGTTGCAAATGCTTAACCGAGAGCAAAGTATTTTTCTGACCCTTACGTGATCCATACTTAAGGCTTTTTATTCATAAACCTCAACTTTTGAAATAAATCTTGGACAGCACCTTGAATTTCATGAGTTCTTGTGACATCGAACTTTTTTTGTGACGCATAAGAATTGGTTTAAAACAACAAAAAAAGAGTTTTAAAACTTGCGGAATATTTTCCTGTCATCATCATGTCCAGAAATAGACTCAGACATTATACAGCTTGCCCAGGAAACTTACAGAGCAGAGGAACAAATACATGACTGTATCAACCAGCAGGAAAACCAAACTGATGTCATCTTGAAGGCTGGGAGCTGGCTTTTCTTCAATGCCAGATGGGCCATGTCACGCTTTCCTACTCCTTGTTGCCATGACAATGCACTGTTTGTGTGTGTTTATCTCTGGGTGGAGCAACTCGGTCGCGAGCTCTGACGTCTTTACTCACTCTAGGTTCTGCCTTACTTTGACCTGCCCTTACTGCTTCAGAGCCTGGCTTTTTTTTAAACCGCTCCTTTTCCGCCATGGTCTATTTCCCTTCTGGCATCTGTCTGCTGACAGAGTGACGTATTTAAACCCACATAACTCTTTCTGGTTTTGTATTGCTACATAGCACCCCTGTCTGCCAACTCTGAGTCAGCTCAGTTTACTTTCAAAATTTTTTGTTCTCCAGTTTTAAGAGGTACACCTCAGAAGGTTTTTGTATTTATCTACTCTCTTGATATAGATCTGTATGTATAAACTCATTTCTGGAAAAGCAAGTAATTTAATTACAACCAGATATTAACCTATTAAACTAACGGCAACAATGCATTTTCTAAAATGCAATTTAGTGACACCTTATCTCTAAAAGGTTATCAGACGCCCTTTGGCTTTGGCATGTACTTCCTGTTTTAATTCCATAATGTCTCAATGGGATTAAGATCTCAATGGGCTTAAGAAATGAAAGACCCAGGGTCTTTCATTTCTTAATAATTGGTCAGTTCTTGATGTTACTAGCATGTTTCGTGTCCTTGTCATGTTGCTCTGCTTCGGCTCTATTTGTTTCACAATTCTCTCAAGCATCCTTTGATGCCCACATCCTGCTGCAGAAGATCTTCCCCATTACACTTTCAGCTTTGTGCTTCTCAGGACAAGAGCAATAAGTGTTATCAATGGTATTATTTTAAAAGACTCTGACAACTGGCTCATGTTGACATTATTGTTACCTTAAATTCTAACTTTAGTTTATCTATGTAAAATTAGCCAAACCTGTGGTTTACACAGCTAGTTCATCAAATTTTAAACTCAGTTAATGTTATAGATTCTTCTCATCTTGCTGCAATGTCAAACTAATGGCAGGAAAAATGGTCTGTAGTTGTGAAAAAATGATTTGGTCAGACCGAGACTATAAAATACACTCAAAGGTTACATCTGCTGCTTTTTTGTCCTCTCCTCCTTTCTCTGCAGCTGCTCAGCTGGAATTTATTTATTGGCAGAGAAATAAAATTTGCTTTAGTGCACATGTGCATTAGACACAAATAGCCTCCTTTACAATAAAACATGACATAGTTTATCTGTAGATATCTTGTTACCAGTCTCTCCTTACATAGGAATGCCCAAAGGATTATCCAGAAATATTTTAATGAAATTTCTAAAAGTTGAAACATGTTTGTAATGTCTGCTGTTGCACAATCATCTGACTTGGATTGATTGTTAGCTAATAAATAAAGAAAGAATCTCCCACATTGGTAACTAGTACAATCTTTTGGACTTTGTGGTTTGTCAGGTTGTCAGATAGCTCTTTCAGCTTTGGACTAGACTTTCCATTGCATCTTCTGCCTCAGTTGCACTTTCTGATAGGGGGAAAAAACAGCTCAGTAAGTGCTTTGAGAAGTTCAGAGCAGCCTGTTCACTCTGTGCAGAAACATTGTTTGAGTAATGTCTCTAAGTTACATGGGGGAATGAGTCCAGTCATTGCATTTTGTGAAGGGAATTTTTTTATGATCCTAACCACAGTGAGCTCAAGTGTTGCACCGTACATTTTGCTTTTCTTTGCAGATTTACTTTTTTTTTCCCTGTCGTCACATTTTGTTTATATCATGTAGTTTAATTAACTCCACCTGGGCCTGAATATTGTTGTTGTTTTGTTCTCCAGTCCCATGTTCAGATAGTTTTAGTTTCCTCTTTCAGATTTTTGATTCTCATTTAACATTACCCCCGGTTTGTTTTTTTGGAAAAAACAAGATTTATCCATTGGTTCTACCAAACAGAACAAGATGGGAAAATATGAATTATCAAAGAGTAAGGGAAGGAAGTTCACCAACTTTAAAAACATCATATGAAAAACTACAAAGGTATTCAAAGCCTCTTTTCTTAGCCTGTAGATCGAAAGTGGTTAAATCTGACACCCATGTCCTGCACATGTTAGATGCACTCATGCTAATCTACACCCTCTACACCTGATTCAAATTGTTGACTCTGTTACTAAGTTCATAAGGAACCTGCTTGGCTTGTTCATCAAAAACATGCAGGACACCGGCCCCAGGCTGGAGTTGACCACTTCCTGGTGTGAGTGGGGTACATTTCCCTGGAGGTTCCATTAAATGTTTTCTACATACTAATATCAGTGATCAGTTTATTACTATGTCCTACTGACACTGTTTTAAAATAATAATCCTGTACCTGTTTCAATAGAGAAAATAAATTTGTTGCTTAAAATGACCATGTGTTCTATTACCATATGGTCTCCTATTACTAATGTTAGTAGGCCAATTGATCAGATGAATGTCATGTGCTCATGCCAAAGTCTAAACATCTCCTTTGTGACATTTATTAGTGAGCTTGCGTGCGAGTGGCAAGGGCTTTCTGGAGTTTATTTAGGGATCACTGATAAGTGATGCGTTTTTATGACTGTACTGTTTTATTTCCCAGAAGCCAAATGCTACACGGATCTAGAATTACATCACTGCAATCATTTCTGCTTAGTGTTTTACTGAGTGAGCTCCTCTATGCCACAGATCCTGCAGGTTTTCTCAGGTAGACAGAAAAATTACAGTAGATTGCAGCTTAAACATTTTTCCACATTGTTCAGGTGTATTAGTTTAACTAATGACTCTTGTCAGTCTGTAAGATTTTAGATCATGGCCTCTTTATGTTAGAAAGATTATTTACTCTCTTAAGTATGGACAGTCTGGTCAGCTGATTTTCAGTGCCATGGGGTCGATTGATACAAATCAAATCAGATATTGAAAAGAGATCATGTTCAGGATCGAAACAGGAAGCAAACGAGTGAATGGATTCAACTAATTTACTGATGGATGTGTTTTTAATTAATTCCCATCACATTCAGTGAGAAAAAAACCATAAAAGCCAAATGGAAAACGTCCCTTGCCATTTTTAAACATAATGCCTTTGCTGTCCCAGTTATGTCTCTTAAACATAAAGGAATCAACGATCTGTGAGTAGAAGAGCTTTAATTAAACAAGACCAGTTTCCTCTGACCTTCATTTTGTGTCTCTGCTCCCAGAGGACAACTGAAATGTCTCTTACACTGCCACTTTCAGCGCCCTCTTTATATAACTTTTCCCTGACCTACAGACTCCCTGCCACGATACCAATTATCTCACTGAACACTAAGACATATTTAGACTGTCTAGTCTAAAACCAGCTGTTGCATTGTACAGGGCAGAAGGCTATTTAGATTGAATTAGATTCCTCCTTTGGCTCAGGAAGGCTATTTGTGAAGATGTTACCTATTCTAAGCAGGTAATCAGGATTATTTATAGTTGTTCAGTTTTAGCTCAGATGAGTCAGGTTCTCAGACAGCTGCTAATAGTCTTGCTCTAAATCTGGTGGCTAATTCTTTATGTATATTATAAGAAGTGTTACATAGGCAGTTAGTGCAGAGCTGCTGATTTGTAGTTGCCAGTTTCTGCTGTTTTCTGTTCAGATTTCACCACAGTGACAACTGAAAAGAAAAGGTTTTACATTCTCAAACCTGTGTTCAGACTGAAACCACGTGTGGTGTCTCTGGGAACTAAAGGCTTACACTGAACTTGGACTCACCTGTGCCAGGAATAACGATTCGGTCTATTTTTAACAAATGTGCTAGATATAGGCAGTACGCAGTGTTGATGTTAGTCGTAAGCTTCTGGGTTAACATCCCTTATATTAGATACAAGGTACAAAGCTCCTAGAGAGACTAAGTTAACACAAACATGAAATGTTTAAACGGTCAGCCATGATGACTATTCCAGAATTTCTTTTAGCAGAGCTCCAGATTTCTCAGCAGAATGAGATCATGAGTTGTTGTCTTAGAGCTGTTTACTGTAAATTCTTATAGACTTGTTATTATCTGAGGGTGTTGAGACTGAGCGAAGATTGTGGTTTGTTTGATATAGAGCAAATGTTCTTGTAGTTGAGGTCAAACAAATCCTGTTTATGTCATGTCTATATGTATGCATTGAAAGCATATAACATATCACTTTAATTTTTTAAAATTCAGTTTCTAAAAAATATATTTTTGTTGAGATTTTAAGTTGCGCAGGTTCTTCGGCTGTCCTAGAGGTAATGGAGTCAGACTGATGGCCAGAAACAGTCTGCACTGAAAAAAAATATCAAGCACACCTTTCTAAATCTGAGCACCAACAGAACAGGCAGAGATTCTGTCCACTGCTTGTTCTTTGCCCCCAGTTGTGTTTTGACCTCACACTTGACCACATTGCTGTTTTCTTGCTGTGCAGCCATTGAGATGACAAAAACTTCAGGATAAGAGTGTGATTTTTGTTCTGTATTCACAAAAGGCATACAAAAACAGATGATCTTCTTTTAGCTTGAGTTAATAACAGGCCCAAAGTGTGAAAATTGGGACACTTGTCCTTTTTCACTGAAAGAAACTTGAGCACCTCAGATGCATGTGAAAAACATGTGATATGTCTGTACTTCAGAGAAGAAATTATTGTACCTAATTGTTCTCCTTCTGCTTACTTGGAACAGTTGAAAAGCTGGTTGATTAAACATCAGCGTGAAATCTCTTTTTTGGAGCTGAAGTGATTTTTACTCCATTTTCAGGTTGCAATTTGAAAATATTCCTTCTCTCTTGCACAGTTCCAACTCGCACAGCCCATCTCCTCCCAGCAGCTCCAACGCCTACAGTCTGCTGAGCTCGGAGCAGGACAACCCTTCAACCAGCGGCTGCAGGTTAGCTCAATGACCACCGCTGCTGTCAGGATCAAGATAGTTATTTAGTCTGTTTGCAAGAGTTCCTTTCATTAGTGCTATGAATGACTCTTGGTTGTTTTCTTGTCCGTCTTGCAGTAGTCAGGAGTCTGCGAAAGCCAAGAACCAGAAGGAGGTGATTAAAACGCTCAAGGAGCTCAAACTTCACGTGCCAGCTGACAAGCAGCACAACAGCAAGTCAACCACACTGAGTGCGCTGAAATATGCCCTGCGCTGTGTGAAGCAAGTGGAAGGTCTGTTGCAGATAACAACCTTTTTGCCTTATTCGTGCTTCCGATTGTTTTTATCAACAATTTCTATTTGCCTTTATGAGTATAAGATATATACTGCATGTTACAGTATAAATAAATGCCTTTGTCATGCATGTTTATATGCATGGCATATGCATATGTCATGCATATAAACAGCTATTTATCCAATGTAGGTGTTCAGTAGTACAGTTCTTCAGTTATTAAATGTTTTATCATTTTCATTATTAAAAAATGTCCTTGGCATCACGACCACAATCCTCTCTGAATTGTATGTTGACCAAATTTGGATAAAATTAGTGTATGTTTTCACTTTCAGCGAATGAGGAGTACTACCAGCTGATGATGGACAGTGACAGTCATCCCTCTGGCCCGGATGTTTCTTCTTACACCATAGAGGAGATAGACAGCATCACTTCAGAGTACACCCTCAAAAACAACGTAAGACTAAGTCTTAGTTTTTTTTCCCCCAACTGATGCGCGTCACAAGTTTTAAGATATTATTTTTTGGCATCTGCAGGACATTTTTGCAGTGGCGGTTTCCCTGAGCACAGGAAAAATCATCTATATATCTGATCAGGCTGCTTCCATTCTCAACTGTAAAAGAGATGCGTTCAAGGACTCTAAGTTTGTGGAGTTTCTGATGCCGCAGGATATCAGTGTGTTCTACAGCTTCACCACCCCTTACCGCCTGCCCTCCTGGAGCATGTGCACTGGAGCAGGTACCAAGAGTTACATGTCTCTATCCAGACCACTGGCAAAGTTCAAATACTGTTCAATGTATGGATATTATGTTGATGTTTCAGAGACATCAACAACATACTTTGAAAGTCCATTTATTTTATTATACGTATGCTAATCAATTTAGACAACACTGACATACTGTTTTCTGCATTTTTGTAACATGTGATAACAACTCATTGTTCTTGAACATATTAAAAATGCCTTTCAAACTTATTGTCACACACAGAATAGAATAGACTTCTTAGGGCAATTGGTGGTGCAGAACTTTGTTTCGGGGAATCAGAATAAAGGGAACGGAATAAAAATGCATGTTTTTAGATTTTCATTTGCAAAACATTTTGAAAACCGTGTAACATTTTCTCAGTATGTTTTTGGAGAAACACAAAAAATAAAAAGAATTGCATTTGTTCAGGTCATTGGATTTTTCCTATTTGTGGTTGCAACATGACAGGATATAAAAAGGTCAATATATTTTTTATAATTTAGAAGAACCTGAGGTTGTTGTTCAAAGTGCATGATTAGAGAAAGAATATCAAAATAAATGGAAGCTTCTAGAGACCCATAGGAAATGAAAATACACATCCATACTTTAGAAAATCTTCAATTTGTCATCTAAATGCTGCAGCTTTAGATTAGGGAAATAAATTATGTATTTGACCCTCTTTCATTTATTACGTATTCACTGTGTGCAGGGCCAGGTGTCTGAATGTTGCTTTTTGATGCATTTATTCAGACCTGGTGCATCTGGTTTTGGCTGCATCCTGTGTGGATCGTGTTCCCTTTGAATTTACAATAAATTTTTCCTGTTTCAGATCCGTCTCCTTCTGACTGTATGCAGGAGAAGTCCTTTTTCTGTCGTATCAGGTGTGTTTTACATCAGTTTATGCACGTCAGGCCATCTGCTGCTCGTGTCTGTTTATTGGTTTTATTCATGCATTTAATTCCTTCAGATGTTTCTCATTTTGTATATGAGGTCACATTCATGCAGGGCATAATAAAATGCTTTTTCTAAGTTAACCTGGAAGAAGTATGTTTTTGGAGAAGCACATACTTACACAAATGCAAAAAGAATTGCATTTGTTCAGGTGATTGGATTTTTCCTATCTTTGAAGGTCCAAAATTTAAGTTTCCTGTCTGAAGTGAAAATTTGCTCAATACTGCCCCCATGTGTTCAATTTGCAAACTAGGAGTAAATCATTTTATTTCATAGTTGACTGAAACATGCAGTTTTTTCTTGGGTTAACTCATTGTTAAATTATTTTTCTGATATTCAGTGGTGGTAACGAGTTCGAGGGTGATTTGCGGTACTATCCGTTCCGCATGACCCCTTATCTGATGAAGGTGCAGGATATATCTCATGACGAAGACCAGTTCTGCTGCCTCCTGCTGGCTGAGAGGGTTCACTCTGGATATGAAGGTAAAAATGCTCCTCTGACCAGAATATTAGCATACAAATATCTGAATTATTATTATTGTTTAAATATTAACAATTTCAATTATTTTCCAAAATTTGCTTGCAGCACCCAGAATTCCACCAGATAAGCGCATTTTCACCACCACACACACTCCAAATTGTGTATTTCAGGATGTGGATGCAAGGTAAGGTTTCAGGGCACTTTGTGTAAACTTACAGTGCTTTGCAGATCTTTTTATGCCTTTTGAAGATTTTCACAATGAGTCGTTTTACAACCAAAACCTTTTATATATTCTTGGGGAGTTTATGTGATGGAATAGCGCAAAGTATAATCAAGCCAATCTTATTTATAAAGTTCTTTAAAAACAACAAGCACTAACTACAGTTCTGAAAATAGTAAGCATAAAAATAATAAATATTAACAAAAAAAAAAAATAGAATTAAACTCATGTAAAAGTTATAAGTTAGAATAGACAAGGTATTCATCAAGAAAACTATAAAACTTAATAAGGAAACTATTACATAACTTTGAAGCTGCAAAAGGAAATGCCCTGTGCTTTAAAAGTAGCAAAGTGAGAGGCAAGAAAAGGTTTTTGGTTTGGGCTTTAACTGGACCAAGCTTAAACAGGAATACTCTGAAGTATTTCAGTGTAGATATGGCTGTAAGTTTAGTGTCATTATCCTGCTTTAAGGGGGACAAAAATAAATCTTTAGCAGCTTTGTTGTTCTTTTTGTCTTCTACTTTGTTTTAGTCTATTATGTTGTGGTTGTAATGTTACAAAATCTAAAGGCCATTTTATATTCCAAATACTAATAATCTTTTCATGTTGTGTGTCAGGGCCGTTCCTCTCCTTGGCTACCTCCCGCAGGACCTCATCGGTACTCCGATTCTTTTCCACCTGCATCCCAATGACTGGCCCGTCATGCTGGCCATTCACAGAAAAAGTGAGTCTACAGATCAAACAGATCAGCTATGCGAACGCCAAGATCTGAGTTTTAATTCTTCATATTTTGTACTCCAGTCATTCAGCATGCAGGGCAACCATTCGATCACTCATCCATCCGCTTCTGTGCTCAAAATGGAGAATACATCGTCCTGGATACCAGCTGGTCCACCTTCATAAACCCCTGGAGCAGAAAGGTTTCCTTTATTATCGGGAGACATAAAGTTCGCATGTGAGTACTGCTCATGTTTTGTGTGCAGAAGACAATTTTTACTGAAACTCTGTACAGAAAGGTTTTTATCAGATTTTAAACTTTCTTGTAAGTCATTATCTGTTGATGTGTTTTTCCACCAGGGGCCCAATGAATGAGGACATTTTCATGACTCCGGTCTCAAGCACGAGTCACATGAAGAATATGGACTCCGACATCCAGGAAATAACAGAGCAGATTCATCGGCTTTTGCTGCAGGTGAAAAAAGATGGCCACCTAACAATACTATGCAAACGTCTGTAGACTTTCTTTCAATCCTCTAAAGTAGCCTTGAATAATAAGAAGTTTCTCTTTAGACTTTCAATTGTAATTTTAATCAAGCAGCTAAAGATAATCTAATATAAAAAATAAAACCTTGCACAGGGTAAATGATCAGCCCAAGTCCTAAGTCCTGAACCTAATTTGCTTGATTTTATGGCTGTTTCTTTAAGACTTGACTTTCAGATACAATTAATCTGCATTAAATAGTTATTTATCCTTGTTTGTGTGAATTCTCTCCTTACCTGTCACCCTCAAAATGCTTAAATGTAAGTCGATGACAGTCAAGGGGTTAATAGATCACTAGAAAGTCTGATTCTGGAGCAAATTCTAAATAATGGTATATACATTATAGAGATAAAGCAATATTCCAAAAAAGATTAAAACTCAATAATTTGGGTGCAAAAAAGACACATTTAGACATCAGCATCTCTTTATCTTATTGTTTTAATTGTTTTTTTCTTCTTCCCTCTCCATTCTTGATCAGCCGGTTCACAACAGTGGGTCGAGTGGTTACAGCAGTCTTAACAGCAATGAATACCTTCAGGGCATGACCTCCTCCTCTAGTGAGAGCCTGAACAACAGTAAACAAGGAAAGAAACAACAAAAGGAAGGGGAGCAAAGCAGCAAAAACAGACCTGTGAGTAAAACTGCACACACCTGTCTGATTTCACAGCACTTTTTTTATTTTTGCTAAATCCCTTAAACCACTTAACTGCAACGTGATCGTACGGAGCAACTCATTTGTACAATTTCTTCCAAAGCGTACTTTTCAGGAAATTTGTAAGGGAATTCATCTTCAGAAGAACCAGGAGCAACAGATGGCTAAATCAGAACACAAACGAAGCAATACCAGTAAGTCATTTTTTAAATAATCAAGTGATTGTCACATTTATTCAGAAACTAATTTTTGGTCTGTCTCTGCTAGTGTCAGGACAGAACAGCCAGGTGGTTGTACGTCTCAAAGACTCAGCTCCCCCGATCAGCTGGAGGGAGGCCACCGATGCAGACAGTCGAGACCCTTTTCACGAGGAGGTTGACCTCAACGATCAAACTGTCTACTCCTACCAGCAAATCAGCTGTCTAGATAGTGTTATCAGGTATACACATAAAAATGGACACTTTAACAAGCCAAGGTTTATTCTGCTAAAAAAAAGAAGCGAGCTATTGATAATTTTTTAAAACTGAAGGTTTTTAGTTTACCAAAAAGATTCTCTGTAAAACGGATTGAAACATTTTATTCAGTCAAAAAGATTCAAGACTTGTGATCTTCTCTGACCTGTTCTAGTCCACACTCCTGCAGTGAAACAAAGTGTCAGACCCAAAGTGTCAAACATGAACCATCTTAAAAATATGATACTTTGGTTCTCCTTAATATTGTTGTTAACTTGCTCGTGATCATGATATTAGTGCTGTGACTGGCTCCTGCAGGTACTTGGAGAGCTATAATGTTCCTGTCATCATGAAGAGAAAATGTCAGTCATCCTCCTCTAACTCTGATGAGGACAAACAGAAGAAGTCACATGCTGTGCAGGTCTCTGAAGGTATGTGCCACTGCCGACCAGCCAATAGATCAGATTCGCTACCTCTCCAAACAACACAAGAAGTTCTTTTGAGGATTTCACACTCTTTCTTGTGAACTTTTCATTCTCTATCTCTCTCAGCCTTCTCTCAAATGCCAGTGCCTTATCTGCAGCTGTTGTTCTCTGTTCTCTTTGGCAGAACCAACCTTATCGAAGGATCAGTCTGGTATTTCTGCTTTGGATGATCCTCACAAAAAGACCAGTGATCCCGCCACTGCGGTAGTGGGCACTTCGATGCCCCTACCAGTGCCAAACAAACCTGAAAGTGTGGTGTCCATTACCAGCCAATGTAGCTACAGTAGCACTATAGTGCATGTTGGGGACAAGAAACCTCAACCAGAGTCAGGTACAGTGGAGAGAAAAACCTCCAGCCAGAATCTCTCTATTACTCAACATGTTTACACTAAACACATCGGATGACAAAGAATGTCTATATCCTGGTGATGTAATAAGTAATTATTTTACTTGTTATATCTTATTTCCTCCAAAAGATCCTATCCTCTGGTATCAGTAGTTTTGAAACATTTACGTACTACTTTTTTTACTATGTAAATTGCATAACATAACAAAAAAAGAAAAGATAAAAAGGCATGTTTTTGCAAAGTATCTGATTATGTATGCGTAAATACCACTGTCTCTGTGTTGCCTACTTGCTACAGGAAGACCCTTGGCCACAGAAAGACATTCGTTTTGTCTTTGTACTTTAGTTTTCACAAAATTTTCCAAGATATACACAGTCTTTGTCACCAAAATTAATCTAAAGACTAAAGCTGCTGTCACACTGTTTCTTATCTTGCCATTTATGTTAGTGGATCTGAAAATGTTTTTTTAACATAAAAATGTGAACTAATGAGGAGCATATATATGACATGAAAATCCCTTCATGCCATATGTATGAAGAGTTTTTGTTTGTTTTTGATGAGCTACAATTATTAGGATGGATGATGTCTGAGTGTCCCTGCATGGCTATCCAGTTATTAGCTGAATTTAATGGAAAATGGATCCAATTCTGTGCTAAATCAACCATTTTAAGCATTTAGCATGCTGATTTGAGTGAATCCTCACCATATAGGCCATCTACAAATTGTAATATGGATTATTTGCAGTTGTTCGATTAAATAATTGGATCAATGGTGGCACAGTTATTAGACCTGTTGCCAACGATCTTGGACTTTGCATGTTTTTTTGTTACATGCATGGATTGTTTCCTGGTGCACCAGGTTCCCCATACAGTACAAAAACATTAATTGGACAGACTAAATGGGGATTTAGTCATGCAAAATTGTTTGCCCATTGGCTGCATCTGGTTCAGTTACATACTGAATCAGATATTGCATTATCTAAAAGTCTGCATTTAGACAATGCCGACTTTGATTAAATTATTTTACAGTGAACATAGTTTCTTTAGGACAGACACAACATGAGATTTGTGAAATCTTCATTGTATGTGTAAAAACAAAAAATAAGCACTACCACCTTTGATTTATACTACTTTGATTTAAACTTAGACTTTAGATTAATTTTAGTAAAACATTTTTACCAAAACCTGGTTAAATTACCGAATGCTATTTACAGATGCTTTAAAAACTGTTTGTGGTTCATAAAACTTGTGTTTTATGAATCACCAGATCCACCCATCTGGTCTTTCAACAGGATAATTGGTGCATGTTTGTTGTGTGTGGGATAATGGAAAATGGGCTTGCCAAAGGCACCATTCATGGAGGAGCTACCACTAACCATGGACCATAGAAAGGCAGATATGCCATAATGTGACAGGAGTATAAAAATCATAATTAACACAATTGGCAGCTAATTTTTATCTCCAAGTTCATCCATCCATCCATTTTCTTTTCACCCTTGTCCCTAATGGGGTCGGGAGTTGCTGGTGCCTATCTCCAGCTGCGTTCCGGCAAGAGGCGGGGTACACCCTGGACAGGTCGCCAGGGCAACACAGAAACAAACAGGATAAACAACCATACACTCACACCTAGAGAGAATTTGTTTTTGGACTGTGGGAGGAAGCCGGAGAACCCAGAGAGAACCCACGTATTCACAGGGAGAACATGCAAACTCCGTGCAGAAAGACCCCGGGCCGGGAATCGAACCCAGGACCTTCTTGCTGCAAGGCAACAGTGCTACCAACTGCACCACTATACAGCCCTCTCCAAGTTCATACAGTTTTTAATGTTACAGTGCATAGCTCTGGCAGGAAGATAGTATGCCATCAACTGTTTCCTTTTGCCTGAACAGACATGTTTCTGCTGGTGCTCTTTCTAATCCACATCAGATATCAAAATCCAAAGTTATCCACACATGATTGTAAATGCAATAAATGGGAATGGACCAAACTGCACATTATAATGGTAGTTGTGTCAGAGATATTTCTTTGGCTGTGAAATATTACATTTCCTTTACCTTATTAGGAGAGATTGACAATTACGGTGTTCGAGATTTAGATGATGATGTATTTTTTGTTTGAAGTACCCCACCCCCGCTCTGTAAAATGTTTATTGCCAGGGTCAGATAGCCGTGCCACTTCATCCTATCTCTGCAGCTTAAAAGGAACTGAGTTGAATGCAGGGAACGTACATGTAAGTCTGGGTGAAGGCTCAAGCGTCAGGAAGAAATTCAATCTGGTGACTTCAGACTTGCTGACTGGTAAATGATCCTGCCCTCTGAAACTTATCAGAGGGCATTATCCCTCAGCACAATGTAACATGAACAACAAAAATATCAAAATTCGCAAAGAATTAAAATAAATAAAGTAAATACTGTCACAATTTCAATTTTTTTCCTTCCTGTTGTGCAACAGAAAACCCAAAGTGTGCAGTTGTTTGTGTTTATTTTAACTTCCAGCACCTGATACCCCAGAGAGAGGTTTCTGCTGTTGTACAATATCCTGACACATCATTTGTTTAGCACTTAATTATAAGCTAGAGTTTTGCATATTTAGAACAGTAACCACTTGTGTTATCTGTATTTTTGCTTAGATGTCATCTGACATTTGTGATTTTGCTTTAGCAGCTAATTTGTGAAATGTCAGAAAACCTGTTGGTATCTGCGTCTGTGCAAGCCTGTTATCGACTCGTTTTTGCTTTGTTTGTCATCATTGCGGATGGTTAATAGTTTTTTCACGTAACGACAGTAACGTAACCTTCCTGTCTCATTGTCATCCATGCAGAGATCACAGAGGATGTGCCTGTTGCAGGAGATATGCCAGAATCCAGCCAGAACATCAACACTCCTTGTCCAGTTTCACCTCCTACTCAGGAGATGGAATCCTACAAGAAACTGGGTCTGACTAAGCAGGTTCTGGCAGCTCATACACAGAAGGAGGAGCAGGCCTTTCTCTGTCGCATTCGAGAGCTTCGGGGACTCGCTCCCCACAAAGCAAATGGCTCCCCGCCCCTGGACCAACAGAAAGATGAACGCACCATCCCTGGTACCACTAAACAACACGGTTAAATAGCTTTTCAAACTAGTTTTATGCCTCAGATACGCAGGGCTTTGCTAAAATACTCCACCTAAACATTTCCACATGTTGTCAAGACTAAAACCACAAACTTAGATCTATTTTCAGATTTTATATGCCAGACCTACACAATTAGTGCACATCTGTAAAGGGGAAGACAAAAGTTAGCTTCGTAAACTTTTTTTTTTTTTTTTTTACAAAAACTGCAAATTTCACCTGATTTTCTATGGTATCCTCAAATAAAGTTCAGTGTAACCACCTACCTTCACCTAATTAGTAAAGGTCAATTGTGTGTAATTTAATCTCAATATAAATACTGCTGTTCTGTGAAGGCCTCTGAGATTTGCTTGAAAACTTTAGTAAGAAAATAAAACAAGACAAATCATGAGCACCAAAGAGAGTAATAAAGAAGGGCTAGTTTAAAGGACTCATGGTTTTTACTGTCATATCATATATGCTTCTCCATAACACAATATGAAACTGAGTTTCAAGGTTTCATGCTAACTAACCCAGATAAAACACAAAAGACTAGACCAAAAGGCATTGACAAATAAAATTACAATAAAACTACATGTAACTGTACAATTATTGTGTAATAACACAATTTAGCTGTTTCTGAGATTTTTGAACTGTAATGTTCTGTCTGAGCTCAACAGTCTTACTGTCACAGAGCAAGACTGTGGTTTGACATCTGATGCTTCAGGCCACTTGTCAAAGGATGCGGGGAACAAATGGTGTGATTGTCAGGTGGATGGTGTCCTTAAGCTGCTCCTCACCGTCTTCTGTGCAGAATTTGCACCTTCAGCAGAAGGTTGCCATACCAGACGAGATGCAGGAGCACATGACATTCTCCACCACACACTGGAAGGGTGTTAGTGCAAAAAAAAACAACATCCCAATCTCTGAATAAATATCTATAGGAGCTCTAGCAAATCATTCATCTGCAGGCGGTATTTCATTAAGGCCATGTTTAAGAAGATGCACTGGTCAAATTATACCAAAATGTAACTTCCTGGCCTCCAAAACAGCATTACACATGGCAGAAAATTAACACCACCATGTCACACTGAACACACCAACCCACACAGTGAAACATGGCGGTGACGGCGTCGTTCTGTTGAGATGCTTTTCCTCTGCAGGGAGGTCAGTCAGAGATAATGGTGAAATGGACTGACTCAAATACAGGGAGTATCTGACTTTCATTTAAAAAAATACGTCTTTTATATGTATCTAAAACTGCGGCGTGACAGTATGCTATGAGACAGACAATCTGTAAAAAATAAAAAATAAAAAATCACACTCGTCCTGTGCTAATGGTGGAGAAACAGCTTACCACTCCAGGAAATCTGTTTATCCACCATCATGCTAACTAACCCGAGTCTTGATTGAGGATGATAGAGAACACTAAGACCCTCCTCCTGCCTCTGATTGGATGTCACTGACCAAATGGTGCATTTCCACATCACAGTTGTTTACTACTTTATGCTGATTTGTGGTTGTAATATGACAAAATGAGAAATGGTTCAAGGCATGTGAATATTCTTGCAAGTGTATTTTATTTGTATTCATTCTTTTAATTATCTGGTAACTTAATGTCTTTACAAATCAGACTCCTTATTGGTAAATATTTCAAATTGAAAAACACAAATAGTTGTATTAACCATAGATGATGGCCACTTATAAAGAGACTTTCCTGATGTCGGTGTTGACAGGTTGGCTGGAGACCAAAGGAGACATTGATTAATTGGTTTAAATGTAAAAACAAATTACACTTTCAAGTGTCAGAAGCCAAAAATAATGGCGTTTATTCAAATTGCTTTGTTTCTAAATGTTTCCTTCATCAATCTACAGCTGCACACACTGTTCAGACCAGAAAGCAAGAAGGTCAGAGACCAGAGTCGACGCCCCGCCGAGGAACACGAAACAAGAAGACCAAAGCCAAGAGAGCAAAGCTTCTCACTTCTCAGAGCACTGAAGCTGCCCCTCACAAGGAGCGACAGCCCCCTCAGACAAACCAGAGCCATATGCAGATCCCAGTATCTCCATCTGATGCCTCACAGCCCACTTTCCCTGCACCATATCCTGTTATGCTGCCAGGCTACCCAATGCAGATCTACGCCAGAACAGATTCTGCGATGTCACGCACAGAAGCTCCACTACAAGACTTTGGGGTTAATCAGGGTGCCCAACTCCCTTTGTTGTCCCCAGGCACTCAGTCAGCCCCTGTAACCTCTCATATGGTCACACCTATTATGGCTTTTGTGCTGCCCAACTACTTATACCCTTTAATTGGACATCCAGCACCACCAGTGCCAATGTATCAGGTAGACGCTGGGGGTGTCCCAATGCAAGCGCAGCCTTTTGATCAGACTGCTTTCCCAAGCCATGCCACCTTTGCAACGCCACCTTTCATTAACGCTCAGAACCAGCTCAACCCAACGTTAGCATTCTACATGCCTCCACCTTTCCACTTCCCTTCCTCCCCTGACACCCCAAAGCCCCCGGTGGAAGGCCGCTCCCACTCCTCCACACTGCTGTCCGGTGAAAGTGAAGGTCAGGCGTCCCCGCCTCTGTTCGAATCCCGCTGCAGCTCGCCTCTGAACCTGCTGGAGCTGGAGATCTCTGTGGACAGGCAGGACAACGCGCCTCATGCTTCAGTGGGACAAGGGAGTAACATGACTGAGAGAGAGAAAGGAGCAAGCGCCAGCAAAGCAAAGGAGAGGAAGATGAAAGAGGTAAACAGATTGAAAGAGAGAAAGGAAAGAGAGAAAGGAATAAGTTATTTTATGTCATTGTGTTGTCCTCAAGTCTTTCATTGTTTCTGACTGATGTTCTTCACGCGTGACCTCTGAAATTTTCAAAATGATGTCCCCCTAATATATAGAGCTGTATGCCTCGTTTTCCCGTTAGGGATTTATTCCCCTCACTACCGGGATTCTTAACGTATTCCCAGCAATGAGCAGAGTTTCTTTTAATTGTATTGCAATGTGTAAAATCAAGTGAGCTAAGACTCCTTAGATGAATTTTGGCTTTGGGTGTTAATGATACTATTATCCCTTACACCCTTTAGCCCTCTCTCAGTCTACTTGGTCCACCTGGACCCTTGTATTTCCAATCCACATCCTGTGTCTGTGAGCGTTTGTCTTGGGATAAAGTGTGGTCTAGGCTTGGGGCTGGCAGCAAAGAGGTAGGCAAATCCTCAGAAAAACTCAACATTCTTTAAATCCCATTCCTTCCAGATTCCACGTCAATTGTAAAAGCCTGTTTTTTTATGTTCATATTGCATCTTACCCTGCAATGCTTTCATTTTTTTAACAGATAGCTAAGACTGAAAGCATTGAAAGCAGAAATCATAGTAAAAAATCATAGTAAACATCTGTAAACAGTTAAATTCTATGGGATTGCAGCTATAATCCCATAGCTTAGACTTTATAATATTTCTTTCTGTAAGCTGACTGTGAAATACGGTCTAAGCTAAATTTAAATCCGAAGCACAGAGCTTTACAGAAATGTTCACAAACATCCATGTTTTGTTTTTGATTGGGAATTTGTATACATTTTGAGTAAAATGATAGATGCTTTTAAAATTGCTTTATGCTGATGTTTTCAGCATATGATCAGTGTGGAGCATTTAGCCAGAAAAAGGTCAGCGTGGGAGGTTGTCCATTTTACCAGGAGCTTTTGCATGAAATTTATTGTTGGACGGAATGTGCTGGCGATTTTGAATTTGTTTAATTTTTGCCACTTCGGTCAGGAAAATGCATCTGTGGTTTGAACAGAAAGTGGATGACAAAATAGAACTGGTCACTTTCCAATTTAAGCTCAGAGCAAATATAATAACTATCTGTCTGTATGAGCTAACTATAAAATTAATTTTTCCTATCAACATGGACTTTTAATTAGATGCTTCCAGCTGTTGTCTGCTGTCTTTGCAATCAATTCAAAATGTCACCCCCTCTTTACTTTCTGAAACTTTTCCATGATGAAGTGTCATCATGCGAAACACTGAATGCATGGTGTTCATATTATTAGCTAATATTTTTTGCAATCCAAGCAGTTCTTTGTAATATGCTATCAGATTCAGTGATGTTTTGAAAATGATGAATGTGCGATATAGTGTGCAGCACTACTTCGGTTTTGCTGTGTGGCCTTGGTCTTTCCTCTCCATCCACTTTAGAAATGAGAAAACAATAAATCTAGATTAACAAAATCCCTTTCATGTTCCTACAGTAGCACCTGTCTCTGTGCATTAAAGAGACTCTACATAGATTACAAAAGTGTAATTGCAATGGCAAAATCTCCGCTCTTTTTAAAAAAAAATTGATAAATGACCATGGTATAAAAGACCAGTTGAGATGGCGACGTCATGGTCGAGCAGGGACATATTCCCAGCACTGAGAGTTAGAGCATTATTACCAGTACTGTAATGTCTGTGTTTTATTTGCAGAGGAGCGATGAAGGTAACAACAGTGATGTCATCTCAACATCCAGCGACATGCTGGACATCATCCTTCAAGAGGACTCCTGTTCAGGCACCGGCTCAGCCACCTCCGGCTCCATGGGCTCCGGCTCCAACGGATTTGGGACTTCAGGAAGTGGGAAGTCCAAGAGCAGGACGTCAGCCAGCAGCGCCTCGGCCAGTGGGGCATCAGGCAGTTTTTCAGGTCTGCATTCAAACACCAGCTTTAAAGAAAAGCCAAAATACAGGGAATAAAACATCAAAGTTAACATAAGGGGCTTTTTTTTATATATAATTAACTCGTTCGTCATAAAATTATGTGGTGCTTGGCTTTTTTTTCCAGGAAGCAACAACAGCAGTAAATACTTTGGCAGTGTGGACTCATCTCAGAGCAGCCAGAAGACCAAAGGCCTCCTTAGGAGCAGCGAGGAAAGACCAGCAGAGGCAGGGCTCCTCAAGTGTGTCCTGCAGGACCCCGTCTGGCTGCTGATGGCCAACACAGATGAGAAAGTCATGATGACCTACGAGCTGCCCTCGCGGTGAGTCGAAGGACAGGCGCAGCCAGCAAGGAGTAGGAAGGAGGTTCTTTGAAACTTAACCAGCCTTTGGTTGGATCAGAAATGCAAGGAAACATTCAAACATTTTAATTTCTTCTTTGTGGTGTAGTTCTTTGATTATAACAAAAGATGTATCCAGGTAACAGAAAGTCACAAATGCATACCAGGTGCCTTTTATGATGTTACAGGAGGAGACTGATTGCTGTCCTGTTAGTAAAAGGTGGTTGCATAAAACATTAACATCAGGAGACCAATTATTGTGGCACTGATAATTTTGCTTTAAAAAGAGCTAGTTCATATATGTTGTACAGGCTTTTTCAAACATCATAGGTTTATTTTTTTTTTTTGCTTTAACCACAGAAATGAAATTATTCAACAAAAAAAAGTAATTATTATTGAAATTTTTACCCCTTTCAAGAAATGACCTCTTTGCACAAAGCATAAAGTAGGGCATGAATCTGATTAACATGGAACCAGTTCTGTTCATAGCATTTCTCTCTGTCCAGTAGTGAAAGCTTTAGATTTAAAGAAATTTGAATCATTTAAACCTGCTGTAGATACATTAGTTAACCAGTAGATGGCACCCCAATGTTAATGCCGACATTGGCTCAACAATCCTCTTAATGAGAGACATCAAATTTTGTTGGTTTTCACTGCAGGGATGTTTCAGCAGCTTACACACTTAAATGGGATTCTGATATTTTGAGAGTGTTAAGTTGTTCATGATTTTATGTTTTCTTATGTCAACTTCCTTGTGTGTGTATTCCTGAGTTGATCTACAACACATGTTGAAAAAAACGCTGGGGAAAAACATAAGCCACTTAAGTCTGATGGATAATGTTACAAATAAAAATGTCATGTATGGAATAAATCTGTAATTCAAAGCAGGTGTCAGTAAATATTTGTAATGATTCCTTAGTAAAAATGTATCAACAAAAGAAGATTGTTACTGAATAAATGTATGCCGCAAAAATATGCAGAGGTTCCCTTTGGTGTTTCGATACATCCATTAGAAGTGTTTTGACTATGTTAGATGAAATATGAATGAAATGACACTCTACATTATAGTAACTATACATGTCAAAGAGTAAAGGACAGATTGAAGTAGAATCTCTACATGCTTAATCCTTAAATGATTGTGTGGTTAAGGATTAAGTTTGTAATGACATTTTACAGCAAAACAATGCTGGATTACATTACACAAATGCCAGCTTTAGCGGTTCACATCTGCAACAACTAAAAGCTATTATATTAATGTCATCAAGAGGCAGAGCTAAGTTCTCTGCGCTAAGAAGCCTCTGTCATGAACCATAGGAAATGGAAATAGTCTATTCCAACTAGACTTTTTTTGTTTTTCACAGAATGAGCACAATATGTAACTTAATGAGTCTTGAATCGTGAAGTTACATCATTCTCAGTAACTTAACGATTCTCTGATGTCTTTTACTTATTCAAAGCCTTTAGCGAAGTTTACTGAATCTTCAGCTGTAATGCACCCATGTGTTGCAGAGCTAAATGAATTGCCACTGTCTATAAATAAGAGAAAACCGAAGAATGATTGCATACCCAACTTGAACAACTTTTTTGTGTGTGTGTTTTCCAGGGACATTGACAGAGTGCTGGAAGAAGACAATGAGAAGATAAGGGTGCTGCAGCAGTGCCTGCCCCACTTTTCAGTGGACCAGAGGAAGGAGCTGTGCGAGGTCCACGCCTGGATAGAGAAGGGAGAGTTACCCAAAGCCATCAATGTTGAGGTAGAAAAAAAAACAACTTTTGTTTCATTTTAACACTTACTGCTCCAATTGCAATAACTTTGAAAAGCTTTCATAATATTTTTTTACTACTTTTACTTTTGCTATATGGTTCCAACTTGTAGTTTGTGGTAGTTATAGTCATTTCTATTATGTAAATTGGGGGAAAAAAAGAGTCAGTACAATAAAACAGCTGGAAGCTGAAACTTAGGCATTGATCCATAAAACAACAATTATTACCAGCCTTTCCTGTATTTATATGTTTTGAGTCTTTAAATTTCACTCCTTAATTTAGGATGTAAACACATTTGTGACTTGCAGGGATGCACCTGGTGTGACAACACCTCAGAGACTGCACCGACAGTTGGAGCAGAAGACCAACCAGATTTTGGACTGGGTGGTACAGAGACCAGAGAGGACTGCTGCCCAGAGGCCAACCTTTAACCTCTGCCATGACCTCTTGTCACTCAGGTCCTCCTTCAAGCTGCAGCCCACGGGCAGAAGAAGCAAATCAACAAGAGTTTTAAAGAAACTGCTGCTCTGCTGTAAAGAAAAAGCTGCCTAAGATGAGCCGTTTTGCTCTGTGTTGTAGTTCAATCTGTGCATTTGTAAAAGGTGAATGTCTGTGATGATTAATTTTGTTTTATTTTTAGCTGCATTAGGCAGGGTCTCTTAGTTGCTTCTGGGGTAAAGGTCAGGCTTTGTGACTTTGTGTGTTTAACGATTTGCCTTCTTTTGCTCGTCGCAGTGTGGCACCTTGAAAGAATTCCATGCACTGATTATAGGAGATAAAACATGTGACAAGGGAACAGCACAATGCTCATAATCATGCTCAAAGCGTTACAACATATGCCAAGCAAATACATGTCAGACTGTGAGACAGTTAATGAAATCAGTATTTCAGGATATTTTCAAGTTAGGTGAGGTGAAAAAAATGTGGAGTTTTTTTTTTTTTAGCAACAAATTATTTTGGTTCTGTTATTCATTCTCATAAGGTACCGGATGAGCATATGTGCACTTTTTTGGTGCTAAAAGGAAGAATTTTTGGTATTCCTTAGCAGTTACAATTGCTCAAACTCATTTTTGGGACTGGGAAATTCAAACCTGTTAAGCTATCCATCATTTCAGTCCCTTCTCCGCCACATAAAAACATGCTTTGATTCTTGCCCTTAGTGGAGTAACATGTGGTCCAACAAACCTGACATAAAGGCCAGCTATTCATAATATATTTTAACTTATTTTGTTATATAAGACGCTCCAGACCGAATGTCAGCCTGGTTTGTTTTTTATTGATTGTTTATCCGGGACTCTGTACATTATTGAAGCCGAGAGCAAGCTGGGCCATGGTAGCAAAATGAGAATAATGGGAGGAAAATGTGCAGTATTTCCTCCTGAAATGCCATAAAGTAGAAACCATGTCCATCCTAATAAAAACACGTACAATACTGCAGTATTTATTAAGCTGATCAGAATATTTTAACAGGATATGACTGAGCATGTGCACAATGCTGCTTTTACTTGGTTGTACTGTTTTAAAAATATTTAGTTTTTTTTTTTTTTTTTCAGAGCCATGTCTTACCAAACTATTCTTGATGTGGGTTTGGCATATTTTAGTTATTTGTATCTTACGAAATGCATCAAATGTTTTAGATGTGAAATTCTTATTTCTTTGCTGACGTTGCGCACGTTAACCTTTTAAAAGGTCTTTGAGTATATACGTATGTATATATTTTGCATATTTTTGCATATATATTTTGCATATGCTTTTTGAAAACTACATAATGCATTTATTAGGAAAAAATAAATAAACTAAATTTAAAAACATACAGGACCAAGAAGACTAATGCTGACTGCAGATCAGAAAGGGAAAAAATAACTGTGTGGTTGTTTACAGTGGATAAGGTCGGTAGAGTAAGAGGTGACACCAGCTCATTATAAGCCAAAAACCTGAAAGGTCTATTATTATTTTAGAAACTTAGGATGCCTGGGTTTTGTTTTGTTTTTTTGTTTTTGTTTTTATGTTATAATTTCACATGAGGATCCATGCTATTTCTCTGTAACTTTTCTGAATGTGTAATTTGTCTGTCTGCTATTTCAGCAGGCTTATCAAGCACCTTTCTCTTTTGCGTCCATATTTTTTCTTGGTTCGATGAAAATAAATATTTTCTTGACATAAAATGTTTAATTTGAAATCAACATTGTTTTGCATATTACCTACATCAGTTTCGCATCCACATATTATTTTATTTCCCTGTTGTCCAAGCAAATTTGGTACAATAAGACTGCAGGACGCTAAAGCCTGAAGCCTTCAAATGTTATCACAAAACAGCAAGTTCAAGATGCTCACAAATGTGAGACAGCGGGTCTGTCCAATCTGAAAGACACTGAACAAGTTCATCATTTGTTGTATTTGTGCAAGGAGGCAACCTTTGGCCTGTGAAGGTCAGACTGAAGTTTGTTAAAGAAAATTTAGTCAAAGACCTGTACTTCTGGGATAACATTTAACACAACGGATCATACTGCATATCAGGAGAAAAACTTTATAGTTACTGTGAAGAATGGAGGTGGAAGTGTCGTGATTATTGACTAACAAAGTAACCGAATACACCAAAAATTCTACCGTCAAAGGTTTCAAGGAAGAAAGTGTGACATCTGTGACAGAACTGGACTCCGAAACATCACAATGGCCTTAAACATGCCATAACTCCATGGGTCAAAGAGCAAAGCAGTGGAAACTCCTGTTAAAAGCCCAGACTTTGATCTCATTGAGTAGCCTTGGGGTCAGAGGGGATTAAGGTTACCCTTAAAATGTCTCAGAGATGAAGGTGAGGAGTTGGGCGAACATTCCTCAAACCAATGTCAGAGACTGACGTTTTACTCAGAATACACAGCTGTGTTAACGTCTTTCAAGTAATGAACAAAACTAGGAGAACTTGCTGTTTAGCTCTAATTAAGTCACTTTCTTTCTCAGATTTGGCCAGAATTATATATATAAAAAAAAAAGTACGTTCTGTTCTTTTGAAAAAAAAAAAAAAAAACATGTTTAATGGGGTGTACACAATTTTCAAATTGAATGAAAAATGTGCACTTGTTTATTTGACTAAATATTTGCTCCTAGGACTTTGGACCCACCAGGCCTCTGATCGACAAAAACCTTAAAATAATCTGACCACTAGATGGCGATAAAACGCATTAATATAAAAGAATGCGCCAACGACGCTGCGATTGTTATTCAGATTAGGAAAGAGCGTGCATAATGTTGAAGTTTTTCTGTCCTGCGGTTGCGACTTTCATTTTCCTGATGCAAATCGATGTCTGTCTGTCTGTATGTCTGACTGAAAAGCTACGGAGACCAGTCTGCTGTCAACTCCTGACAGATCCCCCACTTCAAAGCGGCCTCGTTCTCTCCGCTTTCACACCTCACAGTTCACACAAATAGAGGTGTGGATTTGGTAGTTGCCTTAATCTGAACAAATTGTGGAGTAGAACCATGCTTTTCATTATTATTATTATTATTATTATTATTATTATTATTATTATTATTATTATTATTTCATGCATTATTTTGATGGCGCGAATAAACATGCTGTGTGATAGCTCGAGTCTGTAAAGTGCTTGGTCAGAATGGCGCGTTGCTTTAATCCTCTGCTCACACCTTCCACCCCGCATGTCAGGCTATATTTAGGACAAGGTGCAAATTGCCGGCCTGCTGCGCTTATTTACATCTGCTGATCTGCAAATCCGGCCTTTCTTTCGTTCTTTCTTCTTGAAACAATGAAGTGAAATCGTAGTTGTTTCACATTAACATTTTTTTTTTTATTTTTTTTTAATGTAGGCTCTATGTTCGTAGGTGTAGGTGTGAGACAAATGCTGCGTGACAAAGAATGCGGGTTTCTTCAAATATTTTTTTTTTCCTTCTGATTATAGTTCAGACGTGTCCAGTGTTATGCATTAATATTCATGCGGTGGAGCTTTTCATGGTTTGTCACTTTACGGCTGCACCCTTTACTGCACTGGAACTTTATGTGAAAGCCTATAGCAGCTTTTCATGCCGTTTGTAGCCTCTTGACAGATTGGCCATAGCATAATATGTGTGTGTTCAGTGTAGTGTGTGTAGTGATAGTTTGTGTTAGCCACAGTATTCTTAGGCTATTCTCCAGTAATCTCCATCTTATTACTTGCAATAATATGGACTTCTCATGACTTTCCAAACAGACCGTCTTTGAGCATCTCTGCATCTCCTCCAGAGAAGTATTGGATTCTTTGCCTTTTCCTCTGATTACTGGACTGGGATGTTTCCACTTTGGAAATTCTCTCTGTATTTTGAGATGGAGGACAATGTTTTATAACCTAACCATCCTTTCAACTTTTCCACAATTGTATTACTGACCTGTCCACGATGTTTACCAAGGTTGTTTGTTCACTAGTGTTCACTGACAACCATTTTTGTATAAGTGGAAGCCATTCTGCTGCAATGGCTTTATTTAGTGGTAAGTAAAGGGGCCACACAAAAGTAAATGCCCCACTTTTCAGATGTTTAATTTGTAAAATGCATTTTCCTTCCAATTTACAGTTGCACACTGCTATGTGTTGATCTTTCCTGAAAAAGTTAAGGAAGCTTTTCAGTGGTGCTGTAGAAGGATTATTTAAATGTATTAATATATTAATATTTCCCCTATCATTTTCTAAATTGTCACAATCACAAGAGCTGGTAGAGGTCGACTGCAAAATAATTGACACCCGGCGAACATCGCAGAAACACAGGAGAAACATGGATTCAGAGCGTTCTCAGAGGTACTGGTTGAAATCTGGAAGAACTGAGTGACATTTTCCTTCACATCCATTACTATGCAGGAACACAATTTGAAACGTCATCGCTTTTGATCCTGAAGTCGTTCGATAATTTGCTATTGAATGCACACCCAAAGAGAATTATAGCCTAATTCGGTACATTATGACAAACTGGTGCTTATAGGAAATTGATTCTCATGACCATTCATGTATTCAAGGTATTAAAAAAAACAAAAAAAAAACATATAAAAGCTGAGCTCAAACAGAGCAATAAAACCTATTTGACAAGTTCAGAATGAGGCCCATAAAAGGAGCGATTACTCATTTCACATCTCACAAATGCCTACGACGTGCAAAGAAATCTTTGAGCGAGCGAGAGAGAAAGAGAGGGAGCGTTCACACAATCTAGCCCACAACGGCAGAGTAAATCTTTATAACAGACGACGGTGGGTGGTTAGTGGGATCCTTCTGTGTAGAAGTCGCTTTTTAGGAGCGAGAAAGGTGCATAAATAGAATGTCCACAGAGGTCTTTGTTTAAAAAAGTTATTTATTGGAAGGTTTAAACTGGATAAGGTAGCTTACTAATGCACTATAAATACACAGTCCTCGACTTTCTAAATAGGAAATAATTTAACAAAGAATGTATCTGGAGAGGAACAACTAAATGTTAACAAGTACATATTTACAAATGCATTCACCACCTTATGAAGGTAAACCCATATACTTTTAAACGCATAATGTACACATCAATGATCTCTGCAACTATTATTATTATTATATCTTACAACATTAAATACTTCAACCACAGCTTTGATACATTTCACAAAGAGCTTCTTTATATCTTTGCCAAAGTGGTTCCCAAGATTTTTTTTTTTTAAAGACTTAATAAAATTTTAAAGTCATGACATTAAAATCATTTTAAGACAGAACAGGACAGGACAGGGATCTTGATTTCTCGAGTGTTTTTTTCCTTTATAATGACCCATTTCCACCAAATAGTTGGTTGAAAGGTTCATTTCAAAGTATGTTGGAGATGCTGAGAATTTGGTTCCCCCCCTGCCCAAAAAACAGTCAAATGCAAATTTTTAAATAACTTGAATGAAACGTGCTTTTTGTTTTCAGCTTTTTGTCACCAACAGTTTCAACACAGACATTGCTTATGCTCCTCAGAAAGCCCAGAGCAATTGTTCCCGGTTAACAGTTTTCTGATTACGGAGTTTAATCTTTGCTTAAGCAATTCTCTGAAAAGGCCGCCCTAGTGTTTCTGTTATCTTTCGTTTCATTGATAAATCTCATATCGTTTCATAAAGAAGTCCTCAGGCATATGATAAGAAGTTGTCAGGCATAATTGCTGTTTTAGCTTATTCAATTAATTAAACAGAAATAAGCTGAAAATGTTTATTGGAACACAACGCTATGTTAGTAGGTATTGATAGAGTAGGACGTCAGAAAACCAGTGCTAGCTGTTGTGCTAAATGACAAGCTAATTTTAGCAATAGAAGTTCAGACTCAGCCTGCATGTCTAACTGCAATTAGTCTGGTATAGAAAATATTCACAAATGGACATTATACAGTACTCTGTGAGTCAGCTATTCAATTAAATAGAAGTGCAATTATAGGGACCGTCAATACCACCAACACAACAGTGTAAGAGTCATAGACTTAGACATATGGTTCTCAAACTGTGGTACATGTATGACTAGTGATAGTTGGACTGACAATAGTGGTTTTCAAAGAAAAAAAATGCTGAGAAAATTGTTTATAAGCTAAATGCAAGTACATTAGCTGTTGTTCATTAAAAACATTGCCATATATTAATTGAAAAAGATCTTACAGCATTGTGTGTGACTGAGCTTAATTATACACAAGTTGCCAGACGTACTAAATTTAATGTCAGAGCAGCCATATTGGATAGTGAGGTTGGAGATTGTAAGCACCCACTGACTGTACCATTGGGGATTTCAACTTTCTTTTCATTTTTTTTTCAACTTTAAACTCAGAAATTTGAACTTATGTGTAAAAATTTAGGATGTATTTAAAACACATTTTTCAACCAATGATGCACTGCTAATAAATAGAATGATTTTATGTCCATGACACAACCCAGCAAGTTCAAAAGATCCAAGTTCTGTTCTGTTACTGTGTTAAAAAGCCTAACAAGATGGTGATACTTGGAGAAATGATTAAGGTCGTAATTTAAAAAAAAAAAAAGAAAACCACTGTCAGAGACATTGTATTGTTGCCTATTCAGGTATGTTTTGTAGTGAACTAAAGCCTATCCAGCACATTCTAACAATAACAAACAATTATCTAGTTTACACAAGCCTCTTCAAAATTATTTACCAAGGTCTCCACATTGGCTGTGAGAAAGTTACGCTAGACGATACATGCTGGCTAGCTACCTCCTCCGTGGAGGAAGCTTGGTTTTGCTCCGAGTCCGTCTCATCCAGGTCAGAGCTGAGGTCATCAGTGGAGGTATTGGAAGTGTCTGGGGACACCACTGTGGTGTACATACTCTCAGGGAGAGGCCAGGTGCTATTACAGGCTGGCTTGTTTTCATCAAGATGCTCCTCGTCATTAAGGGGCATCCTCTCCAGGAGGTGGTTCAGCAGCTCAGATGCAATGGCGGGGTCTATTCCAGGGCAACAGGACACGAACGTGTGCACATCATGCATGCACTGGATGTAGCCGGCGGCGAAACGCTCCTTGGCCTCCCTGTTCAGAGCGTCCACCTCTGGTGAAAGACATACAGCAGCCACAATGTTATTTAAAATGTCAAATTACGCATCCAATAGTGTCTGAGCCAAACTATTGATTGAGTACACAAGCAGTATAAGTCAGTCAATCTGTTGCAGCATTATGGAATTTTGGTAAATTATTGAAAAACATCATCATTAGTGTTACTACCAACAAATCTGCTGTTTGTGTTCCAGTCCTTTCACTGGTGCTGAAGACCTTTGTTACATCATTCTATCAACAGGAGTTACCAACTGAGGGTTTTGAGTACTTCTGATGATAAACCAAACAACACAAAATATTATTTTTATTGCATAATTTTTTACATACATATCATTGTTACTGTTTTCAGCAAAACTGGGTTTATTGATTATGCGTTTGTGCAACAAAACAATGTAGAGTAATTAAAAAAAAAATAAAAATCAACTCATTAATCTCTCAGTCTATGTTCACACAGCAGACAAATGCAACCCAAATCTACTGGTAGTTTATTTTTGCGCACCTGTGACCCATATAGACCTTTTTTATGTCAGTCTGAATGACCCTATTTGGATCATTTCACTCCCATCCCCAAAAACAATCTGATTTGTGCCACTTTAATGTGTGGTACTAAATTAGAACATTTTCCAAAGCATCTAACGTCTGAACAGTCACATCTCATTTTATCAGACTTTGATATCATTGATGTTAGGTGTGCAACATAATTCTGCACCAGAAGAAGCTAGGCACAGTAAAAATCCAGACGTAAACAATGGCTGAAAATTTTAATTCTGCAAAATATGGAACTATGAAAAAAGTTTGAGCCAGCGAAGTACATGACATCACAATCCCACCACTTCTGGTTCCAACTGCACATCCAAACAGACGTCTGTGCAGAGGTTGCAATCAATACTCAAAGCCATCACAGTTAGTTGTGCTTTCATTTTTCTTAGCTTCCTTCCTATATGACATTACCAGGTCTAAATGATCTGCATTCAACGGCATCCATTGTTACCTCCACAAACAGTCTCCTGTTCTTCTTGTGCTCATGCGGGTCACTTCACCGTTGCAAATAAAAAAGGACTCCAGGAAACATTTGCTTTTAATTGTGAAAATATACTGTACAGGGATAAACATGACTCTTGTCAATTTCTAACAATAAATGCATATAATTAAATAAAGTGTGATTTGGTCTCAGATTGCCCTGTTTCTTTTTTTTTTGGGCTACTCTCTGTCATATAAGGTTGATGTGCTAAAATTGTCCTGACATGCATGTATATATTTATACATTCATAAATTCACATGCATTTCTTAGGAGGATCTCAAGACCCTGTACTTGTCAACTGTCTACCTCAACTGAGGTCACAACTCAAATCTTGGGAGCCTTTGATGAAAAATATTTATCCGCTAATAATAAGAACAATATTTCTTCGGGGAATAATTATTTAAATTAATTTACAGGGTGTTTTTGTTCGGTTCAAAACATTTTTTTTTTTTTTTTTTTGTAGACCTTATGCCATTTCACATAATGATAAACAGAAGCAGAGGTTTACCTTGGGCTCCGTTCTGCAGGATGCTTTCTACATGTTTCACCGTCACCTCCAAAACTTCAGCATTCTCCACCTTCGACTGCAACTGCGGTTGAGTGAAAGCAGCGGCCACTGGTTGAGCTAAATGAACTCAATTAGGACGCGTCAACGTGAGGTCATTTAAATAAAAAGCTCACTTACGTCTGAGTCTGCGATGAGGAGCCTGAGCTCTTGTAAGCTGTCATTAATGCGAGCTCTCCTTCTCTTTTCCACGAGAGGTTTCCTCATCTACAGGGAGAATATCGAGGTTACAGAGAGGTCAGATTTATTCATTTCCACGCTCTGCCGCGGCCGCCAAAATCTCCATATCCTACCTTCCTGTCAGATTGTATTTCGCGATCACCTCCACTCATCCACCCGCTGGAATTGCTGCGTGTGGGAGCCATGGTCGAAGTTTGTGTGATTCCAAAAAGCCGTTAGCCGGAGTCCGAGTGGGGGACAGATGGCCGTGCGGTGGTTGAGTCCTTCGGAGAATGGGCCGTTATTGCCGAGGGGCCTTTCTGCGGCCGCATACATGGCTCATTTGCATATAAATGGATGAACTGGGCGTAAGACAGAGAGGGCGCGCAACGCCAGGGCCCTTTTATCAACAGGGGTCCTGGACCACGGAGCCAAGACGTGTGATCTGAAGCCACAAACACTCTGCAGTTTGTAGTCGAACTTTAATTTATAAACTATGCATTCAGGATCACATGTTCAATTGCAAATAGTTATTGTTCAATATCCGGTTCCTTATTAGTTGCATGGCTAAGCCCTTATTAAATTGTGCTTAACAGGGACAGTTCTCACGTCATTAGGAAGTTGGGTTAATTAATTCTTAATTGCTAACAATCTGTTGACAAATGAAAACCAGTTATCTCCTGTTCAAACAGTTGTAAAGAAGGCAAACCGCAAAGGTCCCCATTTACTGTTGTTTTACTTTCTCAGGGTTGTTTGTTTTTCTTTTGTTTGTTTGTTTTTGGTTTGTTCTTCATAAAGTGTTATTTCTGTTCCTTTGTTTACCTCTATTGAGAAAAGAAAACAAGAACGAGCACATGACCTCATGTATTGCCATCCAAGGTACAGTGTGTAAAAAGAAAGTAAAAATGAATGTTCTATTTTTCGTTTGCAAAATAACAGTGTCACATTGATCACACTCATTCAGAGGGAGAAAAATCCATATATATATATCTATATATATCTATATATATATATACAATGTTATTTCACAGGTTTGCGTACAATGTGTCAAAATCATCCAGAGTTCGTATGATTTACCTCAGCCCTCACTGTATATGGTGAACTATTCCTGAAAAGTGTCGGTTGCATGTCACTTGTTAGCAGGAAAACAAGTTGGATGACGCAGCAGTTGTGCTCAGTGACCATTTTAGCAGTGCAAGCTAAAACAATAGATGTAGCTGAGATTGTATGACAAGAAGTATATAATTTAACAACAACAACAACAAAAAAAGACCAGCTACATCGCTCCTATTCAGGTAAGGTCTCACTATTAAACTTCTGCAACAAACCCTCCCCCCACAATATTTCTTTAGGTCTGCCACATGTTTTTTGTTTTTTTGGTTTGTTTGTTTTTAATTTTTTTTTTTTCAATTTTTTTTTTTTTTTTTTCAATTTCATCAAAGCTAACTGAACATATTTTCAAATAGGTTTGAACTATCATTTTAATTAAGGAAGTGTAACATTTCCTTTGTGACTTCTCATTATTTAAACAAGGACTTTCTCGGTAGCATGTGAGATGGTCACTGTTGTGACGTGCGCATATGGTAAATAGCTGACTGTAATCGTGAATGGTCAGTTTGCAAGGGAGATGCACTGTAGCACATGAATGGCTTGTGATGCCAGCTGTTTGTGTCACACAGATCATAGATTACCTGCTGGGGATGCTTTAAGTAAGACATGTAGGTGCAGCATTCACATTTATCATCTGATTTAGCCGCTATTTGTTTTTAACCAGCTAAACACGCAGATGTTTCCTGTAAGTCAGTCACTGATTTCTATTAAATTGCTCAACGATATAATAGTCCCAGCCAGTCCAATGTTGATTATTATACACAGTGGTAGGATTACTATACACAGTAGTATACAGTTTTTATCTGCAATATCATCATCAACAGTAGCAATAACCTATTGGTAACTTTATTGCAGTATAGCTGCTGGCTGAGACAATTTGTAACATCACAACATTTCCGGACGGCAGTGTTCGGAACACGGATGTGGGGAGGATATTCAGCTTTAAATAAAATGCGGAATACGCTACCATATTGGGATTTCGACTTCAAAGTAAAAGCACCGGAGTAGCTTAATGTCTGGGAAACGGTCCTTTTCGCCGTAGAACGGGTCGAGAATCAAATTCGTTGGTGGTTTTTTTTTTTTTGTTTTGTTTTGTTTTTTTTTTACGAACCAGCTCAAAAAAAAACAAAACGTGTAAGCTAAACTATTTACGTGCACTTTATACCGTCCACGGACGGTTTAAAGCAGCGCCAGCTCTTATGTTGAAACCAACGAGGAGGCTTTTCCCTCGGTCCCACACGGCGCTCGTACGTCAGAGGAGACGCTCTTCTGATGTCACAGATTCCCGGGGGCGAGGCGGCACCGGCGCTATAAAGTCCTCCCGGTGCCGTGGATGGAAGCGCGGCGCTGATCCAGAACCACAAGCCAGACGGGAGACAAAGGGGGGGGAAAAAAAAAAAAAAAAAAAAAAAACCCCAAAGAAAAAACAAAAACAAAAAAACCCCAAACTGAGCTAAACCAAAACATGGTGAAGCTCACCTTCCAGACAGTTTCGGCGCAGAAGCCCGAGAAAGACCAGGATGTCGACAAGATCATTCTACCCCAGGCTCACGTGAGTTTGCGCATCTCATCTGTCCTTTGTTTTCATGCTGTGGCATTTTTCTTTAGCACCATTATTAGTATTTTATTACAGCAAGAGTAGCGTCTCCTTTGCACTGGATATAGCTAAGTAGATACGCGGTGCCTGGACATGCGTTCTCCGGCCAGTAATAGGATTTAATTTTAAACCTTTAATCTCTTAATGTGCCTATATTTAAGCATAATCTAACGTGCAATGAAAACCCTAATTTATTTTTGCATTTTCTGTAAATTTTACAATTCCTAACAACAGAAGGGCTGCAGCAGCTGTTTTGTTGAGGCAATGAGGTACATTGTACAGTAGTAGCACAAGGGGTCAGTCAGTGCATGCCAGTGTCAGTCTGAGGATGTTTGATAATTACATCATCTCATTCGGCCAGCCTTGAGGACACTGCAGATAAGAGACCTGCCTGTATAAGTGTGCATTACAGATGGATGTGACTGACAGTCCTCCATACAGCATATACCTATAATATCTTCCCATTCTTATTTGCACGTTTACCTCAAGAAAGAAAACTGAGGAAATAAAGAAAGAAAGAGAGAGAGAGAAACTGCTGCAATTCCTGCAGCATTTGTGCCATTCACAGCATGTTATACCATTTCAGTCCTGCAGGGGTTGAATCCGTCAGGATGAGTAGTGCGATAATTCATGATTTTTTACCTTGTCCTTTGGATGTAGCTTGATTCATAATATACTAGACACATACTATGTGTTTGCAATGAGCAAGAGTTAACCTGAATACAATTCATGGATACATAAAGAAGAAAGTCTTAGAAGAGGAACTGAAGATGGAAACATGTCAAATCTATCTCATAGATAGATAGATAGATAGATAGATAGATAGATAGATAGATAGATAGATAGATAGATAGATAGATAGATAGATAGATCACATTGGCTCTGTCTTTTCTCAGCCTCCGTTCTTCACGCTGCCCCAGTAGTAGAATATAATTAGATATCAAATAGTCTTTTTTTCAATCCCCTCTTCTTCTCCCAGCCCACTTTGCACTGTAAAAGCTAATGACGTACCAGTCATCAGAGAAGACACCCCTTTTCGTCTGTTTGGTTACGTCAGCTGAAGGATGTCAGAGGCAGAATGGGTTTTGATTGGCCAAGATAGGAGGTGAGGCGTCAGAGCTGATACGCAATACGTGTAGATCTATTAATACGTGCCCCCACCTATGCCGAGGGACCCCTCTACTCTACGCAGCCATCCTTATTTTTTATTTTATTTTTTTCAGTCCCACTTGGTGAGCTGGGATTTAATATTGGCAAATATGGAGCATTGAAGTAGGGCTCCAAGAATAAACCCAGACGGCCACGTGCCAGCATTTTCGTCAGAGGCTGGCACAATCTGTTCTCCCCGCTTCCGCTCTCCATAGCAACAGTAGTATGGGAGAGGCAGAAGGTTGGCCGAGAGACCGTGGGTGGGCATCTGGCGTGCTTCACTCCAGTCCATCCTACGTCTACCAGATCTCCTCGCCTGACTAACAGCTTCGCAACTGCCTCTTGTCAGAATTAACTCCGTTACAATTCAGACTCAGTAAGGAAGAGGATGGCTCTGTGAGCTGTTACGTCATCTAGGATTCGATTGTAGAACAAAAGTGCAGTTTTGTGTGAGTTTACTGAGCTGCTGTCTAACCAGTCGTCTCTTCCTCTACCGTTCCAGGGGCGGCTGGTTCCTCCCATGAAGCCCAGAAAACCCTTTCCAGTGGGCCTGTGCTGCCTCGCGATCGGCCTCGTCATCTTCACTCTGGGACTGGTGCTGCCTTCCATTTACATCTATCGCTTCTACTTTATGTCCCAGGTTAGTCGAGTTAAGAGACCCTCCGAAAACAAATCTCACCTCGAATCTGGACAATGCAACTGAAAATAAAACATGCTAACTCAGCTTTGTTTCATGACCTCACAGCAGATCCCAGAGGACAGCTTATTCCACTGCCGGGTCATCTACGAGGACTCTGTGTACGCTCCCCTGAGAGGACGCCAAGAACTGGAGGAGAACGTGGGCATCTACCTTGAGGAGAACTATGAGCAGATCAGTGTTCCCGTGCCTCATTTTGGGGGCAGTGACCCAGCAGATATCGTCCATGACTTCCAGAGGGTAGGCAAAAAAAAGTCTCATCCTCTTAGCTCGACTCGCCGCATTTGAGTGTTTAAGACTAAATAATATTTCTTCTTGATTCATTCCAGGGCCTCACAGCCTATTATGACATTGCCTTGGACAAATGCTACATCACTGAGTTGAACACAACTGCTGTGATGCCTCCTCGCAGTCTGTGGGAGCTGCTTGTTAATGTGAAGGTGAGCATTGCAATCGATTTAACACTTGCCAAAGAGGAGCAAGGACATTGTGTTCCCTCTTTACTGACTGCTTTATCTCTTCGTCTCAGAGGGGGACGTACCTTCCCCAGACGTACATTGTCCAAGAGGAGATGGTTGTGACCGGCAGGTTGAGGAACATGAGGCAGCTGGGCCCCTTCATCCACAGACTCTGCTTTGGCAAAGAGACGTACCGCCTCAGACGTCGCAACCAGCGCCAACGTGAGTGAGAATTTGCGATAAATTATGCGCAGTATTTTCCCCGATCACTTCCGCCTAGTTATCACCCTCTCTTACCACCAGACAATGTGAGAATGTGAGCCATGCAATGTGCTTAGGAGGGGTCACTGTGATCCATCTGCATCAGAGAGTTCAAATTTGCTGTGTGGGAGAATTGGAGAGTGACCAGAACCAGAACCAAATTGGGTCTTCCTTCTGAGCACTTCAGACAGCGTGCAATTTGCTCCTGTCACAGACATTTGTGTGTGTGTGTGTGTGTGTGTGTTTTTGAGTGTGGGCACAGCCTGGGAACTTCTTCCTGCTACGTGAGTCATTCGTAGTGCAGTGGACACGTCCACACATTTGTGGAGGAGGTAGTGATGCGCATGAAAGATAACTCTGGCATCACGTCCCTCCGTTGGTGTGAGATTTTTTAGAAATGATGCAGCAAACTTCCCCGAGTACATATATAGATGAGACTGGTGCTGAATCAAATAGGGCACCGGAGGCATGCCAGCAGCACTAGTAATACGAGGAGTTTCAGTGCTGAGCAGATTTTTCTCAACGCGTCTTTTGTTTCTTTCTCTTTCTGTGCCTCTTCCAGGTATCGAAAGGCGTGAGACAAAGAAGTGCCACAGAATCCGTCACTTTGAGAACACTTTTGTGGTCGAGACCGTCATCTGCGACCGATTCTAAAATCTGAGGCGGAAATCACAGCCATCCGACACTGAAGCCAATTTCAAACCATACCTCTGGAATTTCTTATGCGTTATGCTGCACTTTAAGAGCAAAATGTTGTCCTTTAGTTTCAGTTTCAAGAGTTTTTGTCTCATATTTGCTCTTTTTATTGTCAATGTCTTACTTTTTAATTCAGAGTGTACGTGTGATGTGTTTGGATTTATCTGTGGCTTGTCTTGTAGAGCAGGAGATATTAATCTCAGTCAAATCAGAGTCAGTCTGTGTTACATCAGAAAACCAGACTCGTTCTTATTTTGTTAATATTTGTTTGTTGGTCATTTCTTTTTATTTAATTTAAAGGGCAAAACATACCTCATGTAGTTAAGATGTTCATTGTGCTTGTTTATACCATTACCGAATTGTGTATATAACTGATTGTTCCTAAGCAATATATATATATGTATATGTATATACTGTAAATTTTCTTCTTAATATCACATTGTTACATGCATAGATTTTTATCAAAACTTGTTTTTGTGAGATGTCACTTATTTATGTTTTTTTTCCTTTGGTATCACACTTTACTACTCTATGGGTTACATACGGCTTTAGACTGTGATTAGTAGCAGTGCTGTAGAGGGATAAAGGGAACCAAAGTCTGCAGTCAGTGATGCTACACGTAGTTGTAAGAGATATAATAGTTATATTGAAGAGTGCTTTATAGCTTAGATCACTTACTGTAGATGATATCAAAGGCAAAAAACTACTTCTTTTTGCTCTTCCTCCTCCTCACTCAGATTTCGCTGTTTGTCTTTAGCTTTCGCCTCCTCTCCATCCTTTCTAACTTCCCTTCTCTACATTGTTGACGAGTCTTATCATAAATAACATTTTTAGGTGTGTTTATGATGTGTATGTGCTCATATTTCACTGTTTTTGACACTTTATCAGACTGTGCAGTCTAAATTCTCTTGTAAGATCTCGCTGCTTTAAAAATAAACAAATCAAACTTTCTTTGTCTTTTGGAGTTTTCTCACTATCGGTGAAGCACATTTAGGATCCCCTCAACAATTAGTGGCACATCTGTCGAAGATGTGCACAACAGCATAAAAAAGCTGTTCTAAAAACTTCAATTAGACTGAATCTAGTTTTACCTTTTAGCCCAGATGTTCTCAAAAGGGATCTCCATGATCTAATTGAAAGGTGAAGGGACAAAGCTTCTAAATCTGAAAATAAAGTTTTTGTGGGCACAATCAGAAATGAAGTGGTTAGAGCAGCACTTTCAAAGACCGTAAGTGTAATCACTGTCTTGCCGAAAGCAATTCAAATAATCTAATTCATTTTTTAAAAAAAGTTCTTTATTTTTATTCTCAGATTGGAAGCTCTGAATCAAAAGATAACTTGAGCATCTTGAATTTCTTTTTTCTTTTTTAAAAGCTTGAACTGTTGGGCTCACATTGTCCATTTACTGGAAGGCAAATATGCAAGAGAAAGCTGCTATGAGATATTTTTTTGTCTGGTTTTGAGACTTGTTTTTGCCAAATTCTCAATAAGTGACTTTTTTGTGGATAGTTTTAATTTCAGAACTGTTGGTCTGGTTGCAGTTTCCTTATGTCACATGTTGATGTGCAACCTGGGAAAGGAACTTTACCCGACATTTTCTAATTATCTGTGTAACAGTGCGCAAATTTGTGCACATTTATGAATGTGACTCTGGTGTAAAGTGCTTTACACCAGTGGCTTAGTTGACTAGAAAGGATTTAGATAAACTCAGCCCATTTTTCATCTTACCATTCATGCCAACCTCCACATTGCGCTACTGTGGGCAGTGAGTCATAATGGCCTATAGCCAAAAATGGCGCTAAACGTATGTCAATCCACAGAAAAAAGTCACCAAAGCACTATTTTGTATAGTCAGACATATATTGTGGACTGGCCTACTTAAAATATAATATAATAAATGTCGACATACCTGATTAGTTGTAAGCAAATATACTTAAAATGTACTTAATTTATGTCAGAAAATGTCAGAAAATAAAACTTAGAGTCAGTTATTTAAAAAAAAAATGCATGTGTAATAGTTTGTTTTTTTTTTGTTCCAAGAATATATTTGCAAAATGTTATTAAAAAACTAAAAATATTGTGGGACGATGTCTACAGGATCCTGTGTACAGGATGTTTGGATGTATTGTTTGCACAACTAAATCACCTGTGTTAAGAAACTCATTCAAGCAGTCTATCATTTTTAAATGGGACATTTTAATGAGACTCAAGATCAAGGGATGAGCGGAGGTAACCAAAAGACCAGGGGTTGTAGTTCTGGTGACCTCAGGGTTGTAGATTTTGTCGCATTGTTTAGCACCTAGTTTGTTTCATTTTACGACTTACGGTCATGGTGATCCGATAAATATCTGTCATCAGGTAGTCTTTCTTGACACAGTTACAACTGTTTTACAATGTTAGATGCTTTTACACTGACTGTCAACGTGTGTCTGTTTAGATGGTTGGAGACTTTCTTATCACTATTTCCCAACTCACAAAATTCAACACAAATCTGCCTCATTTCAATAACTTCTTTTCCCTCCTTTTTTGAAGAGAGTGGATAGGAGGAGCAGCCTCTGCCTCATTATATTTATAACCCAGATTAACTGAACTTTCAAGAAATGTATACGAAAAATTAAATAGTGTTCTAAAACTACTTTAATTAGAAGGATTTTTCTCTGACTGAATAGGTGTCCTTAAATAAAAAGTTGGTTCCCCCAAAATATGCAGTTAAAACATGTATTTATTTGTTTCCATTTCTACCCAATACATATCGAGGGCGCTGTGCGATCACAACAGAGTAAAATGAAGTCACAGAATCCAGAAAAACAACCTTTTGTGGTTCCCATTGCAGTCTGTAAATTTGTCATGTGGCTTCGATGGTTTGCTGACTGAAGTGTTTAACACAGTCATTTAACTGCAGGTGGCTTCAGTAAGAGTTTCAGAAAAAGGGTGGCGAATTTATTTTAAAATCTATGCCTTCCTGTAAAGTCAAGTTGTTTATCGATTATGTATATTTGAACCATGAACATGATATGCTAGCTTTTTAAATAATTTCTGAGAAAGCCCAACCAAGGACTGCATATTCCAAAGTATTACCATTACTTCATTTTGTAGTACTGTGTTTTATCCTGAATGCTGTGTGGTTTACATGAAGCGGCAGAAAATAAATACTACATCTGATTTTTGTGGTACAAATGTGTTCTCGGATTAGCCCTGTAATTAATTTCCACTGTTTCTAAACTATGATTGTGTAACAGCATTTTTAAATAACTTTGAAACTGGCAGGCATCTCAAGCTGTCATCTTGAACACTTTTGTTTGTGCTCGCATATAAATTTAAATTTTTCTTCTAAATGCTTATGAAACCAACCCGTAACCCATCCGGTAGCTCACACAGAAGACTGACTGCCATCAACAAATTGTTTTTAGCTATTTAATTAGAAACTTTACAAGCCTGAAAGGAAAAAGTGTCAATTAAAGTGAATTATTTTAACATATGTACATATTAATTTTATAACTACCGACAAGCAACATATAAAATTCACAAAGTTGATGGATTAAATAAGAAAACAAAATGAAAACATTACTGAATTTCTTACCGTAATTTTCTTATTGCTGCACCAGCTTTTTCTTTTAAAATAAAATTTGCATTTTTCATTCTAATTTTAGGGGAGTTCAATAATAAACATATTATTTGTTTATTACTCTGTCTCAGTCCGATGGCAATTGTGTAATTAACGCGAAATGAACAGAAACAAATCTTTCTGTTAAAATGTATTCCAAACAGACAAACACTTAAGAATATTTTTGTAATCCCGACACAATATTCTCTATTATTTAAGGCTCAGTTTCACAGTTATTTCTTCCACAAATCAGTCACACTACTTAAACTATTTGTAATATACAGAATGAGCAAAAAATAAAAATAAAGTCAAAAATGTTTTAACTATTTGTTAAAGAGTCGATGTTGGTAACCAGCTAGCATTGATAAATGTTTATTGCATTAATGTTTATCAAAACCATAGATGAATTTGGTGTTGCCGTATTGGAACATCATGAATAAATATTGAAACGCTTTCATTAGTGTGTCTTTGACACTTATTCATTTACATAAAAAATTAAATAAATAAAATCTACAGTTATTTCTTTAAAATGTCGAACAAGATATAGTCTTCCCACTTGAATTACTTGTTTCTTTTTATAGCACATGTTTTCATTTTGACAGCCAACCAAAAGTTTAATAAGCACATCAAATGAAATAATATTGTTTGATATTTAACAACTGTGATTATTTGGTCTTGCTTTAAAGAATTTATTTTTTCTTTTTTTTTTTTTGACCGCTGTGCTTGAGAATCAAAACAACAAAGCTTTGAAATGAGCTGCCTGTGCCAGATTTAAAATGAATCATACCACAAGTCAGTTTCTCATCAGGGAGTGAGATAGCAGAAAGTTTTCTCAGCCATCTCTCTCTGTAAAAACAAAAAGCAAAAAACTCTTTTCATCATCTGTAGTGGAAGTTTTCTTCTTTGCTGCCCGTACTTCGGTTATTGGCGCTCTTTGAGGTTACAGATGCGTCAAGTGGCTTACTGCTCCTGCTCCTGCTCGGTGGTTAATTATCATTGCAGGTTGACCTGGTTCACTTCCCGTTGCTTCAAATGCCAGCCAAACTTTTTCAAGAGCTGTTTGAAAAAGCTCTAGTTTTACCGCCCACCTCAAAAAAACAACAACAACAAAACAACAGTGAACATGACCGAGGTCATCGCATACAAGTCCTATCTTTAGCTGTTGTTGTCAAGCATTCAGACCTCTGAAGTGCTGGAGTTTGCTCTCCTTTGGCTCAGTCTGGACATCTTGAAGTTGTTTTTCGTGTTTTTCACCTCGTCAGCTATGAAGTAGTAGCACAGACCATCCAAGCAACAGGTGATGTTGGACAGACACATGGCCGTCTGTAAAAACATGCTTATACTTTTCATGGAGTTGCAGTCCTCAATTACTTTCTGGTGTACCTGAAGGTATATGCGCAAAAGTCGAATATTGTTATATCCAACTGAAATATATACTTTATATGTTTTTAAATTTACACATAATTTCATACATTTTTTTTGTATTTATGGATGCATCACGAGTAGTTAATGCTAAAGACATAATCTTGAGGAATGTCCTTTGTAAATAAGTATTTTTGGAAAAAGAATCGCACAGTGCTAGTGTTCAGTTTAATTTGCATGTATTTACCAGATCTATAGTTTGACTGTTAATATGTATTTCATGGCTATGTTTGTACTCATAACAAATCTCCACTAAGTTACATGAAATGTATTTATGTGCTTTTATGAATACACTAATAAAATAAATGTGATTCTAAAAGCAAGCGTAATGTTGACATGTATAACTAATTTTCACATAGAAATACGTCCTGCATGGACGTATTTCGAAACCTCACAAGGAAGAGAGAAAACACCCAAGACTGAGTCATTTTACAAGTGTGTAAAATAGTAAAGCTATAAGTCTCCTGGTTTGTCATAAAGAAATAAGGTAGTGAGACGAAAACACTTAATGTTCACAAAACGTTAATTTTGTCTGCTAACATAAAATAGCTTCCTTGACATATCCTTTGAACCAAATCTTGATTTGATTAAACATTGTCGGCTTTGTCAGCTGTCATTCAGTTGTGAAATTATCTTCTGTATGTTTAATTTTAGATGTTTACCCCTCAAGTTTATAGAAAAAAATCTTGAACTCCGCTTCATAGAATCAGAGTTTAATGTTGTGCTCTTTACGGCTAAGTTCACCTTGTTAATGTAAGAAATGTGTCTCACCAGGAACTGCAGGAAGATGGCCAGGTGGCTCGGAGTGAACGGCACCAAGAAAGCGCACAGGCCGCTGTAGATGATCTTCACGCAGGCCTGACTCTTGGTGCTCCGCTGGCCGGACTCCTGGAGGGTCCAGATGATTTGAACTGAACAGCACACCAACGTGAGCGCAGGCCCCAGGAAACCAAATACTTGCAAGCAGATGATCACTTTGGGACTCCAGCCATTTTCTGAAAATCGGTGGAAGCAGTGGAAGCGTGTGTCAACTTTTGTCCTTAAGTTGAAGGTGACTGGAAAGATTGCAGTAAATGCCAGGACCCAGATCCCCACACAGGTGATGAGAGCCGCCTTGGGGGAGCGCAGCTGCTTGGCTTTGAATGGGTGACATATTGCCAGCCACCTATCGACACCTATGCACACGATCATGTAGATGCCGCCGTATGTTCCGACAAAATAAAGGTTTTCCAGGAATGAACAAGCGTGCTGGAATTCCTGCGGCCACATCTGATATGCAGCGTGCATTTTGAAGGGTAGAGGCAAGAGGAGGAGGAGGTCCATTAGAGCCAAGCTAGTCATGTAGATGGTTGACTCAGTCCACTTTCGGAAGCGCAGGCAGTAAACCAGCAGGGCTGCCAGATTAAAAACCATCCCCACTATGAATATGGGAATGTAGATGACCAGCTCCAAGTATTTCATCTGTTTGTCCACCTCACTGGTTGAGCAGTTATTGCTGTTGTTGCTGCAAGGAGACAGTTTTGATTCAATTTCATCATCCATGCCAAGTATTTTTCAAATTAAACATTTCACTGTGAAAGCTTCTTTGAGATGAATGTGCCATTCCAGTCATTACTCTTCGTTCCCACACTGAACACTGAACATAAACCACGCCAGTGAGGCAACTGAAACTTCTCAGATGTGTGGGTATGCGAGCTGCGGGCTTGCTTTTTGTGTTTCTGCCATCAAGACCAGGCACAACGTAGCATGGGAACGTTTTACATGCTACTACTTTCATCTAGATTGGTGGTGTTATTTTGAATCAGAGTATCAGAGACCTAGATTGAGGTGAGTTCTAATTTGTGGTGGAAATCACCTAGACATCTGCGTTACGAATCTGCAGAATCATAATTAAGACTTTATCGAGTGCGTGTTTTCATTCGAGTGCGTGAGTGCGTCAAGCCTTAGACTCACGCTCAGTGGAATACAAAGAGGGACTGATTTCACTGCCAACTGCAGTGGCTCAGGCCATGTTATCGCTCAAAGTTATTTTTAATCTAAGAAGAAAAGTAAAACACTCTATCAACAGACAGGCCTGGTATAAACGTATGACTTATTTGTGGTGTTTACTTAGTTTAAATGTTTAAAATTAGAAACCATAGGAAACCATTCTTGCAGAAGCAGCATACCAAAGTGACCAAGATTGAATGCTTTTCAGATATATTTAAACAGAATTTCTTAGACAATTAATCTCGCTAAATTAAGTCTTTTGCATGTAAATTCTTACTATGAACAAACATTTCCGTCTACCTTCCTAAAACACACCAGCAGGTAAAAACAGCCATCTGCTGCTACGCATGAAGAGTTTTACTTGCTTTGTTTTTAATGTAAACAGTACAGTAGAAAAACTGAAATCTAGTCTTGCTCTTACCTCATGATTGTCACAGAGGAATTTTGCTGTTTCTTTCCGAGTGTCTCTACTGTGCCAGACAGCTTCTGCTTTTCTGCCTTTTGTTGTTTCATCACCACTTCCTGCGTCATGCCACACATATATGTTTGCTCAGATGTGTGTGTTTTTTTAAAAACTGAACTTGTCCAGCAAGTCTTAAACTGTCACACTTGGTGCTGCCAATGTAAACGATCACTTGCAAAATGACAAAAAGGTAAAACTGTCTGCACAGATGGAAAGTCTAGCTGCCAGTAAATGTGTTTTAGACGCCACTTTTTTCTTGCCTCACCCAACTGTAAAATGTGTTACTCAATTGTTGGTTAATTTTTTTCCACTCTTTGTTGGTGAAAAAAAGGATCTTACAAAAATTTACTTTATTTATATATTAATATATATAGATATATATATATATATATACACATCATTAATCTGGGAAGGACATTTCTATAATTTAGACTGCTGTTTACAACATCGCTGTTTATTTTCAAGAGAAGCTTCCAAAGCATTCAACCATATTGTGCACACTTTCCACTGAAAACCACAAAGCTCGACCAGAAGCACCAAGCACTTATCTCAAACCAGCACGTTGAAATCAAGGTGTTTTAGGCTGGATCAAAGTGAGGAAACAAACACCTGACTATAGGCGCCAAAATACTGGCGTTACGCTCAATTCAACAGCAGAATGCTACAAAACAAATAGACAAAAGCTAGAAATATAAAATGGAGGAAACATTGGCTGTTAGTAAATGACACTGGTTTCCTATGAATTGTTATGCTTGTTTTTTTTTCTGTTTCCTCAAACTGGAATTTGCATTTCTGCATAGGTTGTTGTTTTGTTCTGTTAATATTGAAACATGTGAGCCTTAAACATTTGATATTTCTGTGTTTCAGTTCATGTATGATTTCGTCTTTTCTTTTCTGCTCAGTTTTGCCTTCATCTTGAAACAGAAACAAGTGATAGAGTGCAAAAGAGGCCTCACTGTGATTTCTATAGGGGTACATGGGCTGGCATTTTGTCTGCAGCCTCGCATATCAAAGGGAATGACTGAGCTCTGAGCTGAAAGTGACTATGAGAAGCTGCAGTGGCAGATTTTTGACTGTGATTATATTTGAGGGTTTCCTGGTTTCAAGTGTTGAAATGACTTGACTGAATTTTAAGTGTGAGAATTTCTCTGCGCTCCTGTTCAGTTGACAAAAGATGGATGTCTGAGCTTCCCAAAGCAAGCAGACGGAGGAAACATCCTAACTTTGACAGTCACTGAAGGTGACACTTTAAGAATTACCTTCTCTTCACAGGAAGCTATGAAACTTCTTCTATGTACTGAGGTGAGTGTGTTCAGCATGCTGCCATCTGCTGCTGTGAACCGGGTACTGCAAATGTTCTTGGTTTATTAATCCAAATTCGGACTCACTTAAAAGTGCTTCATTTTGTCCACCTTTTCTTTCAGATTAATATTTTTTGCATTTCTTGACTTATTTTATTTTGGACAATCAAACAAACTAAATTTGACTGGGCTATATTTGCATTTATTCCTATATTTCTGGATAATTGGAAATCAGTTGGAGCAGTTTGCTTTACAAAATTCAATAATATGACAGGCGTCATAAATAAATGTTAAATAAATAAGTTGTATTGAACCAAATAAAAAAATAAAAAGTATCAAGCTATTTCTATGGCCAGTCGTAAAAATGCATACTATTTTTGTGAAACAGAATATTAGAACAACTTTTTGTATATTGCACATTACTCAATATCTTTGCTTGCCGTTTTGTGGTTAGTTTCTGTAAAAAGTGCATTTGAATTATAAAGTAATTACTTTATACTCACTTTATAATTCAATTCAATTATTATTAGTTTTGCTATAATTGCAACTACCTTCTGTTATTGCATTCCTATAATTCACAGGTGCAGTATTTTACGCAACAACTGGTGCGTCCTTGGTTCCTTGGTTGTCTCCTTCATAGGTCTTTCTGTCATTATTACTAAAAAAAACTTTTTAAAAATGATTTAGTGTTATTCTCATTTATAACTCTTGTTATATCGCTATATGTTGATATTCAAAAAAAAAGAAAAAAGAAAAAACACTCACCAGTCAAAATCTTTCATTGTTTTTATATATCCAATAAAAAATAAGTGACATCTAAATGATTGGCTAGTAACTGAGATAAATAGAAAAAAAAATACTAGATTAAGGAGTTAAATTTGAACACAACATTCATCCAAAGTCTGATTTTATATTTACTCTACAGAAACATCCAGTCCACTATTTCTATGCCCTAAAAGGACTAAATGAGATGTTCTCTTCTTTTCCTCAGATGTTCTAAAACTTGTTCTGAGTTTTCTTGTTTGCTGCCACAAAGTTCTTGCGAAACCCAAAAAACTAAGCAAAACAGTGTTAATTTCAAGACACTGTAAGCGAAAAAGATGTAAGAAGTTATGGAGAACAAATAAGACACTTTTATGAGTGTAATTACAAGAAAAATAAAACGAGCACAACCGACAAACGCACCATTTTACGATAAGCACTGGTAGAGCCAGCCAGTATTTATGATTCATCCACGCCGAGAAGCAACCGGGGTGTTTTATTTTTAGTTGACGGACCTGCCACAATTTCTAGCTTTCAGGGCACAAAGCAGCTCATCTCAAAACAAAATACGAGGGGGCGAGCTCAGGGTTTGATGAGAAAGACAAAAGACACAAACACTCATGCAATACAAACACACGTACACACACGCATACAAAAAGGGAGATGCTTTCTTTCCCTCTAGGAGGCTGTGAATTTCCTGATTGTGATGACGATGAGTGCGAGGAGGACTGATGCTCCCAGGAAGACTGCAACAACTATGGCAGTGATGGCACCCGGTCCCAGCACTCCTAAACACACAGAGACACAAACATTAACTTGTAATCTTTGAATGATAAATAAAAAAATAAAATAAAAACGGGCAAAAAGTTATCAAAATATATAACTGCCACCTTACTTAAATCACTAACTTACTCTGATTACCTAAATTCTTCTGGAAAGCTCCAGTTTTAATTTCACTAGCCACAACAATAATGGAATCAATTAAAATTGTTTTTGACTGAACCCGTCTGGAAACAGGACGTAAGTTAAAAGATAAAACAAAAACGGAAATGTTTAATTTAGATTCACATAAACATTTCTAAGCCGTCATCCATCCATCTGAGAAAAACATGGAGCAGTTTCCCTGTAGTGTCCAGAACTCCACCGCCACATTGAAAACTCAAACAGGAGATCAAAAAACAGCTGAGAAAACATTAAAAGAGTTGCAGACCCTAGTCTCCATGAGTAAGGAGCATTTAAGATTCAAAATTGGGAAAAAAAAAAAAAAAAAGGATAGACTGAGCAACAATGGCATCTATGGGAAAGCTTATGGGCAACTCCTACTGCTGACCAAACAAAACAAAACAAGAAAGCATGCTCCCATTTAACAACAACAAAAAAAAACATCCTTGTGAGGAGAAGACCATAAGAAAAATATTTTGATAAAATGGGATTGAAACTGTATTTTTAGAAGGTATGCATCTCATTACATAATAGTTTAAAGCATTTCAAATGCCAAATTCTGCTCGCTCTCAGAAAAGGATGAAGGAAACCATCTGTTCTGTTTGTTACTTTAAGCACATATACACTTGGGTTAACCACTACAATGTGGCTTAATTGAGATGATTCTTCAATGAATAGTTGGCCAACTACATATTTCTACGCAGAGGTGCAAAAGACTCATTGCAAATGACTGATGGCAGCTGTTGCACCAAAAAGTGACGCAACCTGAAATAAGGCCAAGACAGTCAAATATATTTTCAAATAGGGTCGGCTGGGTTTGGATTGCTTTATGCCTCTAATAATAAATTAGATTGTAATTTAAAAACTGGATTTTGTATTTATTCTGGATATTTCTGTCTTTTACAATGTGTGTGATATAACAGGAAAAGAAGAAATGTAAAGGATAAAAAAATTTTTTTGCTGTAATGTAAGGAAACTAAAAGTAATTCTGTACGCTGGATCAATGCAATTTATTTAATTTTTAACCTTCGTCTTCGTCCAGGATCGGAGGCTGCGTGGAGTCTTCAAAGTCAAAGGTGTAGGTCTGTCCTGGGTTGTCCAGGAAATGGCTCTTAGTTGTAACTTCAGTGATCCACACTGGTGGGTCTCCAGACATGGCATCCTGGTGGTCCCTGCTGGAAAAGGCAGGGTCCAACACTGTCTCTGCGCAGAGAAGGTGGAAAAAAAATGACAACACGGGTTTGTTCAGCTAACTGCAGAACTCATGATGAGGTACATCTTTATGCTAATGAGCCTTTTTGTCAGCTCTGGGTATGAACAGCAGCTTCCATAGCCTCTTCTGTAACTCTTTAAACAGTCGGTTTCTTGTCTAGACGAGCTCTGAGTATAAATGTGCCTTTGTAACGGACAGACAGTTTCTCAGGTTGACCCACAGGTACCCTGTTGCTTTTTTTATAAAGGCTCCACTAAATTTCCGAGCAAACAAACAAACAGACTGTTGGAGACGGTGAAAGAGTCAAACTCTGTGCTTCTTCCTTCCTTCTCTTTCTCTTTCTGCCCGTACAAATTTGGCCTCGTCTGACATTCCTCTGCTTCAAACACGCGACTTTTCACACTTCAGTGGGAGAGGAACAAAAGCTGTTTCTCTGAGACACGTTTTGATGTTTCCCGATGCAACATTTTGAGTTATGCTTATGAAAATGTCAAGATAACCTTCGCGGTGTTTTGGTTGTGGCGTTTACCGTCTCTGCAGAAGGCGAACATCAGAACAACTTTGCTCTTAAACTCCAAGGGAAATGTGGAAAAGTTTTAATCATCCCAACTGAAAAAAACAAACTCTTCAGGAGGCCCACCCATTCAGACAATAAGTAATGAACTTACCCAGTTCTTGACTATATGCATTCCAGCACAACCATAATCAAAATATATCTGCATTCATCCTGTATTTTCTGTTAAACGCACTCGCTTTTTATCGTCTAATAATTCATGGCCTCAGTCAGAACCAAATGGAGGAACTAAAGTGCATGACTACGATGGCATAAAGACTTTAAATGAGATGTCAGATGTGGTACCTGCTAACATTCTTAACTTCAACTTTTGATGCGAGTAATTTGATGCAGTCGTGTTGACTCTGAGCTGTGAGCAGCTTCCTGTCCTGCGGCTGGCTTTGGGTCTGGAGGCCCAGGCTTGTGGCCAGTTCAGCCATCAATGAGGCCTTCAGCCGACGACACAAAAGGCAGCTTGTGCGGCCAAACGGACCAGCAGCCTTCAACCAGTAACAGCCGGACAGGCCAAAAGCAGGTACAGCCTAGGCACTGGATGTCAAACAAACTTTCTTTTTTTTTTTTTTTTTATTAAATCGACCCTGTGTGTTAAAATGGCTTCTGAACTTTGTGATTGAATGGAAGCATGAAAGAAATTAATCAAATTATGTTTTCCGTACTTTCTAGCTGTTTGTTTTTATGACAGGAGGTTTACTCAAAACTTTCAGTGGTGAAATAATAATTTAATTCAATGTGCCACCAACCCTACATGTCTTTACTCGCGCAGTTGGAGGTCAAATTAACCTGTTAAATATTATAGATATAATACCAAATGAAAAGTGCTTCAAAATTGCACAAAATCACGATGTTCATAACGGTGTAACTTTAAGCTATTTTCAATTATGAATCACAATCTTTGAAATTTGGTGTATTATAAAGACTGCTAAAGACGTTTTTTTTCCCCCAACTACGTCATGCTCACTGGCTAGCACATGACTAGCTTTTAATTTACTTGTTTTAGTGTTTTTGCCATCTTTTCAGCAGGTTGTCTACTTACTTTTCATCATTGTACCGAATTCAGTGGCTTAAAATTATTTTGCACACACCGCCCATTTATTTATTCTAATAGAGTTGTTTATGTTAATAACACAGAGCTGGATTATTGTCCAGCATGATAACTATTTGCTCATAATCCTTTAAAAGACAGGCCGGTTTTGGTAGCTTTTGCAGCTAACCCTCGTTCATTCATTGTTAAATTTGAAATAATGTTTTTTGGGGTAGCTCAAGCACTTCTTTGCGATCTTTATGTACCCATTTTAAAATGTAGCTGTTGCTTTTAACAACTGTTTTATTCTTATATATATATATATATATATATATATATATATATGTATGTATGTATAAAAGATGCTAAATTGCTGATAATTACAAAATTTTAAGGTGATTTAAATGGTACTGAAACTGGCTGGGTTTTTTATGTATAATTCTTTTTTGAAGTGCCTCTCTTTAGTTGCTTATTTACTCCATTACCCAATTTTAGGCATGTCCATGTTCTCTTTTGATAACTCAGCCCCAAAGCTTATCATGAATTGTAGCTAACCATAGATAAGTTTTAAGAAGTTAAACTACTTTGTTGTAAATGCCTAATTCCAAAATGTCACCATTATGTTCAGCTGATGTAAAGTATTGAACTATATGTTTAGCTTTGTAGTTGATTATAATCTAGCTATAATGTCTGTAAAAGAAGTAGTTTAACTGTGGTTTGAATGCACATCTGTTCATTTGTTGCATTGGGATGTGTTTTGTCTTTATTCATAATGTCTGGTTATGAACTTTGTTCCAAATGGAAGCACAAAGTTAGCTTTTATTTTTATCTATTTCAACTTACTTTTCAGATTTCTCAAAATATATATTTTTTTGCTTATTAATGTACATATTGTTTTGATAACGTTATGCTAACTACTTAACATATCTGCTCTTGACATACTTTAAAGAGTTGTTGTGCAGCGCAGGTTGTCTAATCTCAGCAGAAGCACTGCAAATTGCAGATTTAATGGGGATTATGTTCCACGTATACAGCACTTTTTTTTCTGACATGATTTTGAGATCGGTATCTAGCTCTTGGTGATTTTGTTATGCAAAGTGAGAAAAGTAGATAATTTCACCACTAATCTTCTGATTAGATTATGGCCTGTTACATTTGCATTCTCTGAATCACAGAACCCTCCTTCTGTCACAACTTACAAATCAAAAGTTATTACTTGGCAGACAGCAAGGGAGGAGGATTTCAGACAGTGGAAACACAGAAAGCCATTTGTTGGTATCTCTGGGCTCCTCCATCAGGATTTCACACCGGCCAGAGAGATGACCAAGAGTCCAGACAAGGGTGTGTGAAAACTAACCTGACTGAGCCTTAGAAGTACAAGCAATACGTCCACAACATAGAACTGGCGTCACCGTCTATCCCCCGGATTCACCCTTTTTTAACTACCACATGTTGGGCTAAAGTTTTCAATGAAAAAATATGGGATTCATTGTTCATATTTTATTTTGTTTTAAAAAAGAAAGAAATTTGTGTTGTAGATATGGAGTGATAGATCTGTTTTTTGAATGGTAATCATAGCTGAAACTTGGGAAATTATTAAACTGAATTGCCTAAGATTTTGTTGCGTTAACAAGATGTCGGTTTGGTTCCTCATGCTGAATCAACAGATGAGGCTGGAAGTCACACTATATCAGATATTGTGGTTAAGTCCCGTGGCATTACTGGATGGCAGCTATCTGTGCACATGACAATCGTGACACAAGAAAAATCCCAGTAACAAAAGTAAATGAGAAACAAAAACTATCAAGTTTAACGATTCTATCCATCACAGATCAGATTGTTTGCCAAGACTTCCAAATATATATATATATATATATATATATATATATATATATTAGGCATTTTAACCCTTACAATGATCTGAGATTCACTGCTGTGCTTTAATATTTCTTTGCATTTTTATTAGGGTGACGTGGTAAAGAAAATACTTTTCTATGCGAACAAGTTGATGCTGAGCTAAATGTTTTCCACGTCATAGAAGTCTCTAAAATATCAACTGGTGGCAATCTGAATCACTTATGCTCAGGTTGAGCAAGAGGGAAGTGATTTTTTTTTTTTTTTAAAGCTTCATACGAACATCAGGCCTCATGAAAGCAGCTGAGTCATCCTGACTATCACAGCATCTTTCACAGCTTTAAAAACCACATAATTTACGTAAAGGGGCGCGTGAATCGAAAAAAAAAGGGGCAAAATTCACACACCTTCAACTTAAAAACAGCCATTAAAGAAAAACCCCTGTAGTGTAAGAGAAAAGAAACTTTGCAAACTCTTAACGGGCTAATTGAAAGGCTGGAAAAGCAAAACCATTATGTCTTTTTGGTACATTTTCCACCTAGCATTTCCAGAAGGAGGACAAGAGCCCTCCTGATCACCAGCATGAAACGATAACGGAAATAAGGTTTACCTGTGTGTGCAAGAACTGACAGGAGGCTGAAGAGGACCAGGACAACCCTGCAGACGCTGCTGTGAATCATGGCAACTGCAACAGTTGAGCGTCTTCAAAACGCCTCAGGCCGGAGCTTCCAGCAAGTAGCTGACCCAGGAGGGGAGAAAAAGAGGAATACAGGAGGGCCGTAAAGGGAGAAAGGTCTTGAGGTAAGGCGGTGAGAGAAGAGGTGGGATTAGGTGTGTGCAGGGCTGTCTGGACAGTGTGCACTCTGTGAAATTGCACAGGGCCAACCCACCCTAAAACACCTCTGAACTAACAGCTCGGATTAACGGGTAAACATCGGCACTGATGAGTGTGTGCGGAACAAATCACAAAGATTTCTACCAAAAATTTACACATTCAACCTCGAAACAGATACATCTGACTGAAAAAACAGCAACAGATGATGGAAAACTTAATTTCCCCAAACTTACATTATCAGCTACAATAATTCAATTTAGGTCAGTGGCTCCCAAAGTGTGGGGCGCACAGTGCCATTGTGCGGGGCAGGTGGGAAGCGGTACAGATGTCTGAAAAAAACAAAAACAGTTACACAAAAGTGTTTCACTGTAAAGATGGTTTGTAGTGCGTTTTGTTGCAACCTGAAGTGTGAAATAAACTTCAGTGGAGTTTGAAAACAAAATATGTGTATAGGTTTATGGTTGAACGATGTGTGTGCCCAGTTGATTTTTTTTTTCTTTTTCGGGGGCATTTTATTGTTATCCAAAGGAGGGCCCAGAAAATCTTTGGGAACCACTGATTTAGGCATTAGAATTATATGTAAACAGGTTAATACTACATACAAAACATCTGAGCTAAAAAACAATTGTCCATTGTCAAACCCTGTAAAAGTAATTATATAAATATTTACTTATTTAAGTTTTTGTTGCTTCCACCCTGTAATGTGCTCCTGAGATATTGACTTCATTTTTGTGTGAGTGTGGCTTTTAATCAAAGCTAGAGCCAACAATGAAACCATCTTAGGCTGTATGGAGCGCAGAACAATGCTGCATTGCCCGCTCCCCCATGTGTAGCTGTGCATCGATGATTAGCTAACTGGAATAAGGTAAGTATAGTAGGCTCTGCTTACAAGAATGACAAAATTTGACTAGTTAAGACATATTTCCAGGCCTGAAGAACAGAGTCAGTCATCCTGTCAATATCTCATACTGACCCCTGCTTACTTGAGAACAAATTTAATTGAACAAAAGAGATTTCTCAAAATTTCCCTGCAGTAGTGGCATTATTGACAAATTAATGGCCAGTTCAGGTAGATGCACACACATATCCATATTAAAGTGTTATGCCAGGTTAGTAAGTTTTAGTTAGAAAAATGTGTGGAGATTTGCTCGTACCTTTTGTGATTTAAATATAGCTTCATTGAAAGCAATTAGCAATAAAACAGAAGAGTAACTTCATTATATTTCCAGTCTCCAAAAACTATTCTGACTCCTGGAGCCTGAAAAGTGGCATATTACTCCTAGAAAAAAAACAACAAAAAAACAAACTCTCGCCTGGATATTTGTTAATTACATTAACAAATATCAATTAAATGAAATTAAATCTAAACGTAAGCTTGATAATGTTTTTTGTCTTTATTAGACTACATGTGTTACTTCTTCTAGATAATTTGTTAATCTAGTTTTACCTAAGATAACTTCTGTGTCTCTTATCTTGTCCTGTATCAGAGTAAAGGGAAGCAGAAATAAAGAGTGCAAGTGTGAGCGGTTGAAAACTACATTTAGTGAGGTACACCCACAGCTCTGCATCAGAGCTTTCTTGCACTGTAAATGTTATCAGCTCTGGGTTTAGCACAATAAACATGAGGTGGCTGAGCAAAATGTACCTGAAGCAGGTAGGACCAAATAAAACAGGAAAATATGTTCTCCATGTTTGAGGTGAAAAATCATAATAATAATTATGTATTTATAGAAAAAAAACAACTTTCAAACAGCAGTTCAAATGTGTGCCTAGTTGAAAGTGATCATCTTAAACTCCACCACAACAAAATGGTACCTTTATCAGCCATTAATGGTTGAACTACACTTTACCAAACATAAATATTTGACTTCATTTTAGGAGCATCTACTTGTTGTGTTTTTATTTTGTGCTTGTTGGATCCTCTTACTTTACTTATGTGAGTGTGTTAAAGTTGACAGCATATATATTGCAGAGGGTGTGGTGCGAGATCTGAAATGAAAACCCAACTTTTTACTTGTGATACAGCCGAACACGTGATCCCTTTTTGGTAGGTCTGTTAAAGTAAAGCTGGTTAAAGTTCAGACATTTATTTAGATTACAAATGTAGTTGCTGACTTTGGCCATGAATATACGTTGTAGGTGATGGTTACGTTTCTTAGTTTTGAGTAGTTTAAAGGATTTGTAGAGAATTCCAGTAAAAGACGCTTTTCTGCATTCATTAGTGGACAGCACTATTTTTAAAGACTACATATCTACCTTTCAGCTTTTGAAAACAACGTAATAGTGGCTTAGTTACTAAGTTAATAAAAAAAATAAATCACAGTATTACATAATACATAATGTTTTGTAATACCATGTCTTATGTAATACTATGTATTACAAAACTACAACATAATTTATAACCAACTTTATATATCAGGTCAAAATATGGCAATTAGTAATCAGTCATTAGTAATTACCTTAACTTTTAATCAGTTTATCTTGCTACTTTTTTATACAGAAATAAACCGCTTCTCCATTTTGCTTTAGCTTTTAGGTGTCAGCAGACTAGTGATTTGTTTTCATGTTGGTACAACTGAGTGCATGCTAGTCGGTGGTTTTCCTTTCCTCTGCTATAAGCAACCCAATGGACACGCTAGTTTTACTTCCTAAGACGTTATCAGATGTTTGTGACAATGCATTGTGGTTTAACGACCAAAAACTAATCTTGGGTGTGGAAACAAACCGACAGTGAAAATAAATGTCAGAAGAGAAATGCCAACTGAAGCAAGGCGCCGGTTAATGTTAAAAAAAAGTTAAATGTGGAAAAGCATTTTCAGCTTCATAACTAATTGGATAAAGATTACACAACCGCCATTCATATACAGTTAAAACTGGATATTTACCTACTTTGGCTAAAAAGACAAGTTGTCATCCTAGTCTGATGGCAAATAACCCTAAATCTCTCCTATTTTAGGTCAGGATTACAAAAATGTTCATTAAATGCAATGTACAAGAAATGTTTTAAGAAGTTACTTTCTTTAAAATCAGAAGCTTAAGTACTCTGAGATTAAGATCCCTTCAAAACAAATAAAATCAGAAAAGTAACTTCATGCCTTTAACATGCATCAACATAACATCAACACAGCAGTGTTGATGTTAACCTTCAGTCTTACTTCTGCACAGAAGAGATGTGCAGCTTTTCAGAAATGCACAAACAACAACTTACAAGACACTTCAATTATTAATTTCCAGATGTCAGCACTGTTCTCAGATTGATGAAAAATGCTTTGAAGAGACATCAGTAGTCTTAAGATTGTCCAAAACTCAATGATGTGATGAAAATGTAGAAAATGTTTTGTAAATCGTAAATACATAAGTAGATGTCAATGTATGTTTTGTTACAGTACGTTTCTCTGGATAGAAAAACAAACCTTTTACAAAATACTGAAAAACCTTTTTTTGTCATCTACATGTGACAAAAACTTAAGTTACTGACTAGCCAGGATGTTGTTGTGTTGGTTTTATACGCCAAATCTTCTTTAACATTACAGCAAAATGGTTTTTGGATCGCCTGCGAGTCCAAGGAGAAAAACTGTGAAACCTTCAACACCTGCGTTGAGATGAAAACATTCTTTGTGTCCCTGGAAAGACGGCCTTGAGGTCGGGTGGAACAAATGTCATGCAGAGATTCTCCGCCCACCGAGCTGAGAAGCGGGACATTCAGAACCGCAGGTCAAGGGACCCGGTCCGGTTCATTAGAAGCGGTGACTCAATGAGACTTAAGAGTAAGAAGTCTCGACTTATCTCAAGCCGATTTTTCAGGCATCAGAACCTATGAGACCGTCAAGGTCTTCCTCTGGTGAATTCTTTTACTTTTCCAAAAAAAAAAAAAAGTGAAACTATTAACGTTTCCAGAGGAAGTGGCCATTTGATAGTTAAATCTTTAGACACTGCAAGAAGCTGTGTATGATCATTCTCCAATCTTTCAATTTTCCTCCTGGCGCGATTTGATGTTTGCCTGCTTAATTATATTTGTTTTAATAACCAATGGTTTATTATGCATTTTTAATATACTCATAAAATTTATATCATTTTTTTTCCTTTTGCAATTATGATCTGCAATTAGGCCCCCTACCAAGGAGAACTTAAACTTCAGAGATTTAAAAGTTGAGAGCGATGAATTATGCTTATTTTTAAGACCGAAATAAATTGTAGCAGTAGTAATGTGTATAATTACCAGTAGTGAGACATTTATTCCCATTTTCCTTCTAAGTGTCATGTATTGTAGTGTGGGGATTTGCACATTTGTGGTTTTACTGAATCGTTCAGACACAGATGTGAACAGCCCAAACATAAGACTGTTTTATTATTCCATACTGCAATAAAAAAGTATGACTCCAGCAGATCCTTCTCATATATTATAATACAGATGCAGAATTGAAAGTTTATTCTTTTAACAGCCTAGTATTTTACAAGAAATAGATAACTAGTTGGAACTTTTGAACATGTCCTTAAAACAGGACATAAGTGGGCATGAATCCTTGGGCTCTACTTCGCCATTAGTATCCATGAACAACCAGCCGAACAAATAAGGGGAAGGGGTAGGGTGAATCGGGAAAGGGGGTGAAGTGAGAGTTTTAATAAATAAAACAAATGTATTTTTTTTTTTTATCCTTTAACATGTTATGAAACCAAAATATCCACTCTTAAAACAAAATCCACATACTATAGAGCCAAAAATTGTCATCTCTGAGGGAGTTTTTGTAGGACGTGTTTCCAAATCAAACTGATGGCAAAAGATTTCTGGCCGATTTGGCCTGGCAGACGGTTCATTCACTAGTTTGCTCCAGCTATAGGTCAGTTTGCAAGACAGCGGGGGGGAAAAAAAAACTAATGGAGAAAATGACTGATGGGAAATAACAAAAGAAATATGTTTTGGAAACCAGGAGGGCTGGGGTTTAGGTAAAACAGCTGCTGTTCAAACTGGATACAGTCACTGGGATTTGCTCGGCTGCAGTCCCTTACAAGTCCTCCAAGGTTTCGATTTCCCCCATATTCAACCTCTCAGATGATGCATTCACAGAAAAACCTAACATTTGAAAAAGAAAAAAATGAAAAGAATAGAAGACTTAGTGCACAACAGCAATAAAACCAAGATGTTTTATCAATTTAATAAGTGGATGTTTGAACTCACCTAAAAGGCTTGGGTCTGCTCGGACCATTTTCTGCTTCTTTTTCTTCTTCCCTGAGGTGACCGTCTCAAATCGTTGCTGCTGGCCACTTGTATGGTTGGATTGGTAGATGGCTGAAGATCCCATTCCACCCCACACAGAGTCCTTGAGCAGAAACAGAACATCAGACTAATGAGATCCCAAACATTACACTGCAGGTGCTTTGAAATTACAAATTGAACCTCTTGCCTTTGCTTAATTCAATCAGATGATTGAATTAAGCAAAGTAACAGTTTGCTTCTGACTAAACAATCTCTTGCCAACAAAAAATGTTAAATACATGAATAACTTGGGATGGATTTAGAACAAGCTATTATTTTATAATTTTACTAATCTTGTGCTCATGTTTTGTCTTACACTTGGGTGCTTTTATAGCATAACCTTGTTTAAGTCTGTACACAAAAGGTGATTTCCCAGAGATGTGATTTTAATCTTCTGTCCATGAGTATGAAACTCATGTGCCGACTCTTTCTGATTAGCTTTTTATTTTGACCTGGATGACTGTATTGGAGCTCAAAGCTCCCATCTTGTTTAGATAAACTAATTTTTTCCATAACAAAGCTTATATTAAAATGTTGGGTTTAGTTAATATTTCAGTTTCCTGTCATTTGGACGTTCCAATATGCGAGAAACACAATGTACACAATTTCCGCTATGCGGGTCTGAAAAATTTCAGGTTGAGACTCCTTAAGAAAAAGATCATTTTCCAGTTCTGCTACAACTCAACCAGACTGGAAAAAATATGTGCAAAATTTATAGTTGGGTAAGAAAAACAAATCAAGATGTATGACTGTTCTTTAAATTTCTCCTATTAATTCTCCCTCTTGCTAACTAGTTTGCTAACTAGTTTATTGTTTCCAAAAAAAAAAAAAAAAATAATAATAATAATAATAATAAAAATATACCTAGTAGGAGACAGATTTTAAAACAATAAAAACAACAATAAAACTGTTCAGGATGAAAATTCATAATCCATTAATCAGAATTACTTATTTAGCTTTTTCATAATGAGACTGCAAAAAAAAAAAAATAATAATAAAATAAAATAAAAAAATAAAAAATAAAAATGTGCATGCACTGCTTATTTTAGCTGAACACGGCCACTTTAGTCCTTTGGAATGTGTCACCCTGAATGAGTAACTATTCTCAGACAAAGACATCTGATTACGTCAGATTTTGACCTGATTATGAGACAATTTGTCTGGAACTCTAAGCCAAAAGGCAAAATGAAACTTTTGGGTTACTGGATCTTTAAGGTAAGAAATGTTTAGGCTCTTCTACCTGCTGCTGCTTGGCTTGCTGTTGCTTCGGCAGCAACTGTTTTTGTTGATTAGCATTCTGTTTGGCACGACGTTCCAGGAACTGCTTGGCAAAGTCCTTAGACTCAGGAGTGTCCCCCAAATAGGCCCTGACATAGTCATGCACCTCATAAGGAGAATCCAATTCCTTCAGGAAGGACGCAAATGTTGGAACTGGCAGAAAGACAAATTGCACAATTATTCGTCACTCAGGCCACCAGGAAAGGTGGATCATCAGATGTGGTTGGAGCCATTTCCTGAAATAAATAAATTGGGGTTTACCATCCAGATTGTTGGCTGTGTTGAGCGAGTGCAGGGTTTGCTCACACCACTGCATAAATGTGTCCTGCTGGCTCTTACTGACACCCTGGAACAACTTTAGCAGCTTCTCCTCCTCGTCAACCTTCTTACTGGCTCGCCCACTCAAAGAGTTACTTAATGGAGAGGACAAAAGAACATCGGGTTACTTGTCATGTTAACAGTCACTGTAAAAAGAGTGTATTACTCATATCTTTCAAATAGTCATGTTTTGCCACTGCAAGCTCTGACTAAGACAATGTTTTAATTTGGCATCCTAAACAAATACCTGAGGTTGGCGTTGCCTTTGTTGTTCTTCTGGGTGTTGCCTTTTTTGGTCTGGGGAGGCTGCTGGACGGCCTCCTTGATGGCCTCATCCCAGAAGCCCATGTTTGAGTTGTGGGTGTCGCCCCAGATACTGCTGGAGTCGGAGCCCCAGTTGGTGCTGGTATTAACAGATCCCCAAACTGAGTTACTCAGCGATGTCTGTGAGGAGACACACGGTGCTTTAAGGTCAACAATGATTTTCAACATGAATCTCACATTTTATGTCATATTTTCACAAAGTTGTCTGAAGGAGTCGATGTTTTCCACCACATGAAATTTATCTTTTCAGGAGTGGGACTGAGAAATTGGATCCACTCTTTTTAGAAACATGCAAAGTCACCAGCAATAAAAAAAATATTTTCATATTTTTCTTTACATTTTAAAGAAAGGTCTAAATAAGTTGGCTCCTATACTGTAAGTGCCAAATAATAATCTATTTTGATGTACTAAAAATCCTGGAAATTTTCAGCTTAAAACCTGACTAAACGACATTTAAACTCAACCCTTGGGTTGACTCTGGTGCACAATACGCTGAGAAGATAAAAATCAAATGTGAAGCATACCCTTTTTATTTTTACACCTTCATCTGAGGCGCACAGCTTCAGAGTTCTAATTTTGAGAAACGGATGATAAAATCTGCCTGACTTCAACAACTGGCAGCAGAAGACCAATCTATGTCTGAAGTGGCCAACTATAACTCTAACTCTAGTTAGTGACATCATCAGTGCCTCTTTATGTGCTGAGGTCAAGTACTAAATTGATCTCTTCATGTATGTTTCAACACATTGACATTGCAGTCAAAGAAAAGGTTTGTGATCATCAATCGATTTTGTTTAGGTAGGTTTGGTCAGGGTGTCATAGAAAATTTTTTACTCGTTAATATTGCATAACACGGATTAATTAAACTATTATTTTGACTTAAAAGCCTCTCTCTCATGGAAGAGCGTTTTTTAGACTCGACACACAACGAGCAACAACAGCGAAAGAGAAATTTTCTACAACAGCAGACAGCAAAAAAGTTTAAAATTTTTCAACTTTCTTGTGTTGCGTCATTGGTCCATGTATGCACATCTACTAGTGCCAAAGTGTGATTAATCTGACTAAATTTTTTAGTCAATTTATAGCAGTAGTTAATATTATTTCATACCATTTGTCATGACTTCTCTTGTTATTTCCAAGCTTTGAAGTAGCAGTTAATGCAAATTGGATTTTGCTGTAATTTCCTCCAGCAGAGTAAGATAGTCAGTGAAGTGTTTGTTGCTTCACACCTGGTGCATGTCTCCATGTTTGTAACAGTTTGTGCTGTTTGTCAAACAGAAAAAGCCTAAAGGTTGTTAAAATATAAACATGGACGTAATTATTTTTGCAGAATGATTCTCGGAAATCCAAAGCTGTCTCATGACCTCACACCTCTAAAGTCAAACATAGTTAGAGCTAGGTGTAATCGACTGTGTTACATACGGTTCTGTTTTGAGTTCGGGTCTGTTGGGTCACGGTGGGATGTTGTTGGTGTGGCTGCTCCTTCCGCTGCTTCATCTGCTGGGCCTCCTCCCTCTGAATCTCCAGCAAAGACTTGGTGATTACGGGTTGCTTGGCTACATTACCCCAACCAGAGAGCTTGGCATGTGACTGCTGGGCTTGTTGTAGTGCCTGCTGTTGCTGCTGCTTTAGGAGCTCTTGCTGCTGACGTCGCTGCTGTAAGGGTGAGAAGACCACAAAAGTGTTTTTAGCAAGGATAGGTCACACATGAAGTTTATTAGTCGAGAAATTGGGATGTCACTCTGCTTCCACAGCCTTGAGATGATCATAGTGAGTTGTCAGGGTGTTTTAGCTTAAACTAAACTAGAACATGTAAGGTTATTTCTGATTCAAGTCAACCTAGTTATCAACTTTTTATGCAGCATAGACCACAGCCTCCCAGATTATGGTCAGAATGGTGAACTGTTTTCCTTATCGTTTAAAAATTGAAAGCAATTCATGTGAGGATGAACTTGCTTTCATATCTTAAGTTTTTCATCTTTAGCTCAGATGAGTACTTTGTGATGGAGCATTGTCCTGCATAAAAATTACTGTCTTTATTAAACATGCAGACTTCCTCCTGTGCCATTGCTTGAAGAAAGTGTCTTCTAAAAACTAGCAGAAGGTTCTGGAGTTGGTTTTGAGCCCACCATCAACTTGAAAAGGTTCAACCAGCTCATCTTTAATGATATCTGCCCATACCACTACCCCACCTCCACCTTGTTGACGTCTCATTTGAATGGAAGCTCTGTGCCTGTTTCTGACCCACCCACGGGTCAATCCATATGGTACATCAAGAGTCTCCCTCATTTTATCCATAAAATCTTTCAACAATCAGTCTTCAGATATTTTTTTTAGCTCAGTCAGGTTATCTGTCTTGTTCAGTGGTGGTCGTGTTTGCCTTGGCCATGTCTCCGAGATCAGAACATCTTGTACTTCTAAGTATTCGAAGGTAAGTCGCAGTTCTGGCATATAAGAGAACTGGAAGACAGCGAGTTCCTGATTGCATCATGCTCAACTTTTCTCAAATCCTTGGAAATTAATTTATGTTTTCTTTTTTCTCAACAAGTTTCTTGCGACCCTGTTGAGTATTTGCAACAAAACTAGAGGTGCACCAATTTATCAGCCCGTTGATTTCTTTAATTTTGGGAGATCGGTGATTGGTCGATACTTAAATGTGAAATAGATTTTTTCCACCGATCTGTGGACTGTCTTGCTAAATTTTCACAAAATTTCAGCCAAAAATTTAAAAAAATGAGAATCGGCAGGTCTGGCTTTTTACAGATCAATAATCAGAGATCGGGCAGAAAACTGCAGACGGTGCTCCCCAAGACAAAACATTTAATCACACTCCAATATCATAATTTCAAGAGTGATGCATTGTTCTGAGAGATTTTAGTTAATCTGAGAGATTTTAGTTAATTTCTGACTTTTCTAAATCTATACATCAATATTGCAAAGTTCACTGGTATCAATAGATATTTTCCTTGTATTGTTGGAAGTACAGTCTCTGCTGAGATCAGACACATCTCGTTTTAAGTGATTTGACATGGCGTCAGTAAAAAAAAAAAAAAAAAAAAAAAGACATTTTCTAACATATCGGTCCCATAAACATTACTTGACTAAAATTAACAACCATCTTGTTGCAATTTGAGGAGTCAAGGAGGTATTTGCTTAGTCATAAGACCGCAATAGTGATGCAGCAGAGACATGTGGGGAGTTTAACTAAAGCAGATAAGCAATATCAGCTAGGTGGTCATTTTTCATGTTCTCAAAAGATTATATTACTAGCAATAACAGCAATATGAATATTAGCCCAAATCTCAATAGTGTTGCATTCCTCATAAATATATTACTCATATTTTTGATCCAATGTGCTCTCACCTTTCTTTGCCTGTATTACACTAAGCTGCTAATCAGTAATTTCTGACTGGGAGAAACAAAGCAAAAACACAACAGTTTGTTTTGGAGAGTGTAAGCTAAAGGTAACATATGCATTTCAAGTTAAAAATGTAGAGAATTACAAAAAAGGAGGTAGAGTGTAACATCATTGTGGGTCTTACCTCCTCACATGCCTGTCGTTCTCGCTCCTCTTCTAGTTTCTGGATCTCGGCCAGTGACAAGGCATTTTGTGTGTGGTTGTGGTTGGCTGACTGCTGACCCCACTTAGAAGATGATGGAAGCTGCAAACCAGGACAAAAAGTTTTCTCAACATTTAGGTCCATTTTGTTCAGTTTTTAACACCTAATGTTGGCAGTGAGTCCTTACCTTCATTTGTGCGAGCTGCTGCTGTTGTTGCTGCTGCTGCTGCAGTCTTCTGAGGGCCTCTTGTTGCTGCTGCCTCTGTCTTTGCAGCTCCTGCTGTCTTTGGGCCTCCTGCTCTCTTCTTTTTTGCTCCTCTTGTTGCTGTGCAAGTGTTGCAGCAGCAGCAGCGGCCTCCTCCTCCACTCGTCTCTTCTCCTCCTCGCGCCTTCTCAATGCCTCCATTTCTTCTTGCTTTCTACGCTCCTCTTCCTGATGAAGAAGAGAGAACTGGATTTATTGAAGCATTTTTATGGAAATTAATGTTTTGAGAATTTATTTACCTGTTTCCGAAGGAACTCTTCCCGTTTCTTTTTCTCCTCTTCTTCCCGCCGTCTTTCCTCCAATCTTCGGAGAGCTTCCTCCTGCGCCTTCCTCTCCTCCTCTTCTTTTTGCCTGCGTTGGGCCTCCTCTTGTTCTCTTTGTAGCCTCAGCGCCTCTTCCTAAAGATCCAATATTAAGTCACTGCCATTAAAAAAAAGTCATTCCTAGACTTTACTCAATTTGAATACAGTTAAATTGCATCACCTGTTTTTGCCGAGCTAATTCCTCTTCTTCCAGCCGTTTCCTTTCCTCCTCCTGTCGAGCCCTGAGAGCCTCTTCCAAACGTTTCCTTTCTTCTTCCTCCCGTTTTGCTCTTAACTCTGCCTCCCGTCTCTCCAGGTCCAACTGCATATTTAAACATAAGTTAAACATCGGTATGATCAAAGCTCATTAAAAAATGTGAGTAATCATATTGAAAGTGATGATCAACACTTTCTGCAAATCTGACCAACGTTTTCTGCATTTCCTTATTTTCTGATAAATCACTAATTCTTTACCAGACCTGTTTTACCAGTTTTGTTTATATTGTTTATACAGTCTATGTTAACTTCAATGACCAATATTGAAGTCTTCTTTTGCACATAACGTAGTTAATGTTTTGCTCTTTAAAATCTTGTGTTTTTTGGGAAGGTTATGTGCAGCAATTCAAGTTTTTTGCAATGCAATTTTTTGAAAAACAGGTGCTGCAAAATCAATCATTTTAGGCTGCAGAAATAAAATAAACATTGCGATATCCTGGAAGAACTGATAAACAGACTTGGTGTAGGTCATCCAAGGCAGACCCATCTCCATTGGTCCATATGTGAATTCATTGGGCACCAATGATACAATGAAAGGAACCGAAAAGGCACGGAAAAACCCACATGGAGAGCAGCGGCATTGTTATGGTTTTGGAGCAACGAGCTTCCTTCTTTAAAAGTACTTCTAGATTTTGGCTTGTGGTGACATTTATGTTTGATCTATACGTTGTCCCTTTCTATACTTCACAATGACTAGCTGTAAGGAGAAATACACTTAACATTCATTATTCATTATTAGCTAAATATATCTTTTTTTAATCAGCTTGATCAAATAATCACTTGTTCCTGTGTGCATAAGCTGAAACCTTGCTCCTGTCCAGATTTTTACTGTATCATTTTAAATACAGCAGCCATTTTTGTGAGAAATCTTGAGCCAAGTCACTGCTGTACAGACAGTTGTTATTTCAGAAGCTAAAAGTAGTTTTGCTTTGAAATAACCTGTAATCTCTGAGATGCACACAACAGCATTACTTTCTGTCCAAGTCTCCAGTTAAATTTGAGATCCTGAAATAGCACATCTTTGCTTTCCTTAAGGCACATTTAAGCTAGCTCTGTAATAACGTAACTCACTGAATGAAAAATATTTCGCTGCTTAACATCATTTTGCTCAAGAGTGAACAAATACTCTGAAACGACTCCATTCTGTCTGTACCTCCAAAGGTTCACTTCAACATAAACCTGTGTTTACAATCTGAGACCTCTTGATGCAACACACACTCAGAATAACAGAGAAAATATTAATGCGGCATGTTTGATAAATCAGGGACACTGACACAGTTGAAGCGCAGCATTTGAAATGTGTGATCTATAAACATCAGTTAGAAATTCTTATTTAGTCAGCAGAATTATCTACAAGTCTGTGCAGGAAAACAATATCTGGAATATATTGAGTAAAGAAGTTGTGAAATGTACATTAGTGTTATTTCAGATTCCAAAATTGCACATCTTAAACCTAAATTTAACACAGGAATTTTTAAATGCCAGAAAGAACAACTAAAGTCTGATGAGGTGATGCTTACCTTTGCAGACCTTGCCTTCTCAAACTGCTGCATCTGCTCAATAGTTGGAGCTTGTGCCACTGAGTCTATAGGCAAATCCCATACACTGCTGCCTTCCCAGGCTGTGTGCAAGTAATAAGAAATTATCTATGTAACTGATTTGTTTCTGCAACAGCAAATGCAGCTGAACACCAAAAACAGAAACTCACTGCTTGTAGCAGCATGTTGAAGGTTTGGTGTGCAGGAGGCCTGAGAAGAGGGATTCTGCATTTCCCACACCGAACTCGAGTCAGGGACTGACAGGGATCGTGTAACAGGAGGTAGAAGACTGTCAGAAGCACTACAAAAACACAGGCAACAAAAGCGGAAATTAATACACCACTATTGAAAATTGTGCCAGACAGTAAGACATTAAGATGACACACCGTCATCTTAATGTCAATGTGTGAATTATTGCAATTACAAACGGGTGATTGGTTGCAATATTTTGTAGGCTACAATATTTCAGGGGTCGTGTGTTAAAATTTTGCATTTGAGCACATATATTAACACCTGATATCAGACTTATTAAGAAAGCGCAGGAGAACGGTAAAGGTGTTGTGATGATTAAAAAGAAAGCAAGTGAGAAGGAAAATGTAGGTTAAACATAATCTATATTTTCACAATATTAAGCAGCATAGCAATGTTCCAGAGATCAAGCAGAAGAACATAAGCTAAATATGGACTTAAAGCAAGGGAATTGAAAATGTTGGTAGCACTTTATTTGAAGGGGGTCCGCATAAGACTGAGATAACACTGTCATAAACATGATGGAATCTTATTTTAACTAATTGCTCCCAACCTTATCTTTAGAGCCTGGTATTGCTGCAGAAGCATGTTGATCTGCTGTTGGTGCTGCTGCTGCTGTTGGAGAGGAGCTGAGTTGAGAGCTAAAGTTTTCTGCTGGGCCAACGCCTGGGCATACTGTTGCCTATTCAGGAGCAAAACAAGAGACAACGAGAAAGAGGAAACAAAGTCAGGAACTGAATAACTTAACATGTGATGGTAAAGGATTCAATTTTATTATGTTGAGTAAGTTCCAACCCAGAGACATGCTTCATTTGACTTCTGTAGTTGAGAGTTTGGGAGGAGGGACATGACAAGAAAAGGCAGCATGTGCCTACAATTAAAGCCAGACAAGGCCCAACAAGTACTATGTTCATTGTTAAGCTATTAACTTAACCCACTCAATACCTGGGAATATGGGTTGGTCTACAGTTTGTGATGGATTACAGTTTATATGGTTTAAAATGAAATGCATATGTTTATGTAGAGAAAGATAACAAATTTGCTTGCTTGCAGAAAGAGTCTAACATACCTGAGGAGGTATTGATATTGCAGCTGCTGCAGCTGGTAAAGGTTGAGAGCAGTGAGCTCCTGCTGTCTCTTTAACCTCTCCTGGTCACCATCAGCCTGCAACGCAGAGAAGGATCAAAGAACAGATCACAGCAGTGTCAAAAATATAAATAAAATAAATGATTGTTATTTGCAGTCCTGACATGTTCCTTAGAACGCCTAAAATGTTGCATGCTCTGAGATCAGAGCAGAGGCTTTATGTGAAAGTTAAACTACATTGTTTTAATTTCTACCATCAATATTACACTTTCAGGAAATATTTCAAACTCTTGAGCTAAGAGAGTTTGAGTCATGGGACAACAGTAAATTCAAAACAATTTTGCTTCCTAAAAATATAATGGGAAATTGGATGTACTCTAATGCCATCTACAGATCACTGCATGGTACTAAAGAAAATGAAACCTGAAAAACCTTCAAGCAAATCAAACTGGTTTAACATTAGACTCACCACAGAACTGCATAATTAAGTTCCTGGAAACTCTTGTTCCCCAACAAGCTCTATGTTGAAACTACCCATTGTTCGTTATGGAGTTTTAAGAAGCATAACAGCCTCTGACAGCGATGCATAAAATATTGATCTACAAGATACTATCAGTCTTCATTTGTAAACATTTATAAAATCCAAAGGAGCTGCAGAGAGCACTCGTATTTATCAGAATTATTTAAAAAAAAAAGATAGAAAACAGTTCAAGCCAATTCAATCGTGGCTAAGAATAGCTGGCAGAATGAAAAGGTCAAATATTTGTGAACAAAGCAGCAAATAATTCCTGACAAGAAATCAAGCACATAATCTATATTTAGCTCCGAGGTTGGTCATGAAAATTTCCTCTCAGCTTGACTGTTTAAGAAAAACAGCTGATTTGAGCTCTTATTTCTGCGTGCTGTAACACAGGCTTCAAGTTATTTGTAAAACATCAGAGTCACTTGGATTTTGAAGGGGTTCCTACTTGTAGTGGTGGCGGTGCGGGGCCTGGAGTAAAGGGCACCCTCCCCCAAATCTTCATCATCTCTCCCAAAGGTTGGAACACTTCATCACAGCCTCTTTTGACCAACAGAGACATGGTGAAGTAACCAGCCTGAAACCAGTCAGACATCTCGTGATTGCTGAACGGACCTGAGGATGTAAAAGTGAGTCGGGGGTCCAAATGAGACATGTTGTGAAAAACAATACAACGTTGAAATGTAGAACACATTGAACTCCCTGCCTTCTCACCCTGTATTTCCCCCTGTGGATCTTTGTAAAACCACTTGAGAGCAGCTTCGTGGGTAAGTGGCAGGCCCGCAGGTTTAGGCTTCTCTGAAGTCTTTGCAGCAAGTCTGTCATCATCCACCCCGCTGTCCTGGAGGTATGCTACCATCTTTTCTGCCTCCTAGAAAAGTATATCATTTTAACTCTCCCTAAAATATACACATCTATAGTGTAACATTATTCAGAACAGTATTTGATGACAACTTCCAGCAGAATTTGTAGAGACTTACTTGTTCAAAGTGTTTCAGGCCCTCATCTTCATCAGTGTCATGCCTCACTGTGGTGGGCCTGCCTATAGGTGCTATTATATTTGATGTGTAGGGTAAAGCATTGTTTATTGCCACAGAGATTTCAATGGGTTTTTGCTGTGGTAGATGAACAGTGGATGACGGAGCAGAAACCTCTGCATGAAACAGACATAAGCAGAAATTGTCAGTTGCAGGGTGCGTGCAGAAAGCAGTTTATTTTCGATAGGAAATAAAGTCCCACCGGGCAGGTTGGTGGAAATGTGGGTCATGGGGTGCGACTCCAGGATACTACTAGACATGGGAATACGAAGCGGTGCTTTGCAGGGCGCTGGTGGGAGCTCCAAGGGCAGGTGGCGCTCAGTTGGTCGTTCAGTCTCATCTGTTCTGCTGTGATGCTTTGGAGACAAATTCTGAGGAGGGGGCTGCGACTCTGAGACTGCTGAAGCCACGGCTGGACCAAGAGACGGACCATCTTCTGACATTCTGGTCGAGTCTGAAAAAAACAAAAAAAATAAATTTCAACAAGGTGGAGAAGTTGATTGACTTTTTTCTTCCAGCAACAGACACGCTCTGTAAGCTTTATAACAACACTGGGTGGGTCAACTTGAGTCAGCTCAAAAAGCAGCTTTTTGTTCTCTCACCCTTTAAATGTCTGGTTTAATTTTTTAAATCAAAATAACAATTCAAACACTCCTTTAAGATGACAGATGTGTTTTTATAAGAACAAAATGTATTATCAGAAGATACATTTTGTTTTAAAGAAAGACTCCATTTTGAAATAAATCCATTTCTTGCCAATTTCTATTTAGATGCACCAGTTTATGTAAAAGCAATACTAAATCTAAAGTGATGATTATTTTACTGACCTTTTCTATCAGGTTCTCTTTTGGGTTCTTTTTCTGTCTCTTTGGTCTCCCTGCGTAAATTATCTTCCTCCTCCAGACCCTCTTCACACTCTTCCAAAGGTCTGAAATCAAGTTCTGCTTCTTCTGGGATTGGTTCCTTTGATGCTTTCTGATAGCAAAAGAGAAAATAAAAGTTGACACCAGCATCATCCCAGAAACCTCAATGATGACATTTTATTTTCAAATATGAAATGACAGGAAGTAAATATTTAACTGTTTTTTATATCTTACCTTTAGAGAAAGAAAAGCTCCCGAGGAATCAAACGTTCCAGCTTCTTCATCTGCGTCCTCCAGACACCACTCTGGTAAGCTGTCTCGCTCATCCTCCAGGCTGCCGCTGCCTGACCTAGGTCTCCTGTAGCCGCGCTCCTCTTCTCTGGCATCAAATGGGAAGCGCCGACGTTGGTCTGGATGTTCCCGCCACCCTGCAGACCGAGGCCCTTCTAGGAAAAATGTAACATAATAAAAAAGACAAAATATATCAGTCACATGTTTAAACTAAAATAAAGATAATAAAACTGGATTTCTTCCATATTCTGTGTGCATTTTGTGATAATGTAAATGCAGCTGAAGCTTAGAGATAACTACAGATATATCTCCATGGCAAGAACTGGATCAGAGGTAAGCTCTTGCACACTTTTAGCTATCTCTTCATCAAAGACAAGTGCAATAATAAATAGCATCCCAGAATATTTTTCACAGTTGGAGATGCCTTAAGTCTTAAAGAATCCTTCCTGACAAGGGAAACGTGCAAATTTGTCTGCACAAAAACTGTATGTGCAAGTAGTTGCATTTCATGTTAAAATGCTCGTTCTTATTTTTCTATTTTTTGAGGCAGGCTTTTTAAATCAAATACAAAATGGCACATATTTTAAATTAGGAGTTTATTTTCCTAACTTAAGGAGAATCAATAAGGAATCTGATTGCTAAGTGAGACTGCTAATTGAATCTGTATCACTAAATCCTTATCAGTTCTCATCCATAGTAAAAAGTAACTCTGCTGGTTACTTTTGTTACTTGAAAGTTACACTTTCAAAAATAAAGCGAGATAATCAAAAATTCCTTTTTATGTAAGTTTATAATCTTTGACACAAGTGTACTTTTCACCCAATGATAAGCCCAGGGTCATAAAACAAATAGGACATAATCCACCAATGCATTTAACAAAGATGATTCATCTAAGATAAATGAATCTTAGATGAGGTGGCTCATACAGGGCCCACCTGTCCCAACAAGAACCTGCCAGGTGCCAGCCCCCCTCATTATCCTCACCGTTCTGATCGTCACGAGAAGTACGCCAGTTCTCACTCTCTGAACGTGTAAACTCGTGCTTCCTGGGCAGACCTGTCCCTCCGTCCTCGTAGGTGCCTGGTCGGGCTTTAAAACGACCAGGCAGAAATTAAACAAGGATCATAACATAAACACTAAACAAGGGGCAACGCGTAATTTACCCCCAAATTTTTAGTGAATAACTTTTAATTTCTGCGAAGCACACTTACTGTGATTGATCTGAAAATGCCCAGGAGCAGCTTCTGATATGAGCAAAGACAAAAACAAGTTGGTGAAGCAGTTTGTATGCCAAGATACACACATATTGATTATTTGAGCTACAAAATGTGACACCAACCTGGGTCTTTTCGACCTGGCTTTTCAAATCTTCTATCTCCCCTGGTGGAAAAAAAGTCATCACTAAAAAGGAGCAGACCAGTCAAAAACAAATCTCACTCCACATTTGTATTGGTCAAAACAATGCTTGATGTTGCCACAAACACTTGACACCAGAAAGTCATGTTCCAATACCTTTCTTCCCAGCTTTGAGAGCGATGAATTTCCCTCCCTCCACGACCAAAACCTTCCACGTCATCAAAACTTCTTTGGTAAAACCCTCCATCACCTCTTCCCCGCCCTAAAAGTTAAAAGTACATAAAGTAGGAGAAAATATTTTATCATAAATAGGAAATTAACATAGTACATGTGAAGTGAGGTTGAAGTTCTGGATGCTTTGCCTAACAACAACTTTTAAGTTGTTTATGTTACCAAAACACATAAAAATATTCTTACGACCTCTATAACTTGCGAAGACAGGGAACATGTACCTATCAAGTTAATAAAGTTGGTCTATTTCCAACATTTTCTTGTGGGTTTTGCACCACCACCTTTATTTGCACAACAAACAAACTTCAAGTGAGAATGACCATGACTATCCCAAAGTGCAGCCTGACAGCTAAACCAAAAAAAAAAAAACGAAAAAAAAAAGCCAGATGACCAGTCCACGCCTGCTTGTGACAAACTTCATCTTCAAAATCATATTTGGTTTCAGAGCAAAACTGAACACATGTGCTGCTTGTACTTGGTAAAGAATTGTTAGTAATTGGTCAAGAGCCCATGAGCACAAATACACTGCACATCAGCAGTGTATTTACTAAAGTTAGGTTGAGACAGACCAACAGGCTGCCTCGCTATCAAATTGAAAAACCACCGGAGCAAAGTGCTTTAAGCCCTTTAAATGTGGTAAAAAAAATAATAAAAAAATCACTGTTTAAAAGGAAGTTTAGTCCTTCAAGGGACTGATGAGCTCAAACAGCTGAGGTTTAGGTATGCCGGGTAAGCACAACAACTAGAGAGGGGTAATGATACACCCCATGCCTCTAAGTGTGGGAAAAATGATGGGCTGCCAAAAGGAATCTTAACCATCTACAGTTGTTTTCTCTCTCAAGCCCCACAAGATCAGCAGCTCAGCAAATGAAATATGTGTCTTACATCTGCTCTTGAAGTCACCCCCAGAGGTTTGACACAACAGAGTATCATCTTTGTTCAATTCCTACCTCTACCTCTAGATGTACTACGGCCTCTTGGCGCTCCAGCTATGGGCCCACCGCCTCGCCCTGTCAGCCGGAGTACAGCTGCGCTGTTTACAGACATAGAAAAATTTCTCTGCAGATATAGAGAGAGAGAGAGAGAGAGAGAGAGAGAGGGGAAGGGGAGCAAACACTGAATACTTCAGATTGATCTTTCGCTCATATCTCTATGACTAATTTATGAATGAATCTAAATAATATATTTTTCTCACAGAAAAAAATCTTTTTGCAATCTACAATGTCCAACACATATTATAAAAATGTAAAAGCTTTGCACTCAATAGTTTTTACACAAATGTTTAGCATTTGGGTAAAAACAAATGTTAAACATTTGTAAATGTTTGTGTAAACATTTTTACACAAACATTTGTGGAAAAAGTATCATTTGTAGTTTTACAAATAAAAAAATTCATCTGCAATGCCAAATATGAGACCTAGACTTACAAATCTAGTTACATCATAATTGCAATGCCAAAGCAAAGTACACACAGATCCATATAGTTGATAAATCAAACGTGCGTCTATGCTGAAAAGCTAACCGGGGGAAAACTCAGCACACACAGAAATTTGGGGGAAAGTAGATGTAACTTTTAGCATTTTAAGAAACTTAGACAACTAAAGTAAGTAAAGCTTAACGTCATTGATTATTATCAGAAGTCGACATGATTGAAGTGTCTCAATTATCAACTGGCCTGAAGCAGGCCAGTTGATAAGCCTGAATTGCTTTCTTAGAATGATGCTGAGAAACACCGACATCTGTTGTCATTGTTGAAGTTACGTGATGAAAATTGTGTAATTTTGCCTCATGTCGTCCACCTCTTCTTCTCACAAACCAAACTTTTTACCCTCCAACTTCTTGCAAAACTATTTTGTGATTGGTCAGAATTTTGTGAGTGTGTTTGTTTGTCAGGCATCTTATTGCTTTCCTACCTGTTCTTCCTCCGTAAAAGACACGAGTGCCAGAGGCGGCAATGGTTCTTCTTGCAATATGGGTAGAAACTCCTTATCATGGAGGTCTATAGGGATCTGGAAGAGAGGAAAATACATTTTTGTTTCTAAAAGATGCTAAACTAAGGAAAACATGTATCTCATCATGGATTTAACATTTTTATGTAAATCAACACTGATTGAGCGAAAGATACAGATGCTGCAAAAATACTCACCTTGTTGTCCTTTACATAAAGTGCTAACATTTCTTCTCTCCCATAACGATAGTCTGCAAGTTTATACTTTGGCAATGCAGGTGAGAGTGGGGGAGAAGTAACAGCATTGCTGCTTCCACCGCCACCGCCACCCCCACCTCCAGACAGGGCACGGAGCCTTGCAGAGAAAGAAAATGTTGTTAGGCAAAATGGTCAAAAAAACAAAAACAAGAGACAGCAGTTCGCAAGACTGAACATGTATGGGAAAGCTGCAGGAGCATCAAAAAGAGAGCTCCTGTCAGAACAAAAAAAAAATTATGACTGTCATCACGTTCAACCATTCATGCCTGTTTAATTACCATTCAGGTCCAAAGTTAAGTGTCTGGGTTTCGGCCATTTTTCCTTGACGTTCTTCAAACATGCAAAGAAAAAGAAGAGATTATCATCCATTTATTTCTAACAAGTACAAAGATTTGGGAATCAAATGTATTCATGTGTAGACAACAGTGAAAGATAAAGTTTTAGAAATAACAGTGATTTTAATCTTGTTTATATTACAGTTACAATAATTCTAAATAACCATATTTTGATAATTATCAGAATGGGCATTTACACCCTTTTATTTATAATGATATTTTTCTCAGTGGAAATACATTTTACAGCTATTGCCAAAAACAATCCTGAACTCATGAAACTCATGAAAGTCAGATAAAGCATTATTGAGATTAGGACACGTTGGGTAACAGTTTAAACACCAGCTTACTGATTTTAGTGAATTTTAGTCATTCAAGATATATGGCCCATTCCAAGAGAGCATAAACAGTTTAAGATTTCGATCTGCTATTTTAGGAAGCCTCTGTGGGTGCTGGGCCACTACCTGCACTTGATGAGAGGTGCCCTTATCTTAAACAAATAAGGTTTCACTCCTTGAAAAAGAATCATGAACTGACAATAGTTATATATATTACATCAGCTTGACAGCAAAGCACTCCAATGAAAGGTTTCTTCAAATGGCAGGCATAAATGTTTACTACTGCCATATGAAATCCTGGACAAGTTAGTTAGTGTATTTCTCCACTTAAAGATAATTAATAGACCAAGTCAAAATTAGTTGGAAACATCTATGGGAAGTTACACATGTGTTTTGCTCATTTCGCAATGTTCACATAAATCAGTTGTTTGGACAGACTTTGCATGACATGACTGGAACGGTTTGAAACAAAAACTGTTGAATTCGGTAAAAGACAACTCGGTGATTGGAGCAATACACTTTTGAGAAGAGCTCAAAGTTCGTCAGAGAAGAAGAAGATCAATTTGTATTTTATTACTCCTGTTTATGATATAAACTTCAATCCCTAAGCGAAAGTTATTTAATATCAGCCTTTGCGACCAGCTGCTTAACATCAGATTGCAGTTAACCATAAAGGGGAACGCTCGGTTTGAACACTAAAAGTTGCTTTAAAAGGTTAAACAGAAATAACCCTCACTGCGATGTCAGAAGAAGTGAGTTAGGTTTACAGGTTCAACAATTCAACAGAAAACTTTATTCGACGTCAATCACGTTATGTGAACTGAGAGTACAATAATGTATAAACTGTAGCTTAGCCGCGTACTTGAAGTTAAAGTACTCTTTAGCTGCATGCTGTTACCTCAATGTATTTTTCCAACCAACACGAGAGCCAGTTGTGTTAGCACGTTAGCTTATGGTTCTTTAGCCCAAGGGTGGCAAAATATACGTTTGTCATACACAAGTATTCATACGTTGATAATTATTTCAATGTTATTCTTATGTGTTTAATATATTTCACACGAGCACCACTGAACTTGAGGTTAATTTATATATTTAACCGTAGAAGCTAGCATGCTAAGTGACTAGCTAGTAGCTACACGCGGCCCTCCCGAGCAGCCTGGACTCACAGCGGTGTTTCTTCGTCAAGCTGTACCGGACCCAGCGCGACCCAACCCGAACGCCAACACACTCTATCTCGATGCTGCGATGCCAAATCAACATGGTAGCTTAAACGGCACCCCTGGCCGTAAGAACATGCCTCTTTCATATGGGACTTAAGTCAAATGTATAAATATTCCTGGCTGGTGTATGAAACTTTGGCTGTCTTACCTCTGGTGGCTGTGACAGCTCAGGGTTTGTATGCGTGTTGTGGAGTGGCTCTCTCTCTTCGTTTTCCACAAGATGGCTGAGTCTGGGTCACATGACAATACACAAACCAGTATGCAGTGGACAGATTTGCTGACTCGTACAAAGTGGTAATGATTCTTCCCTAAATGTGTCACATTCAGAAATAATAATAATAATAATAATAATAATAATAACAATAATAATAAATTTAAGAAAAGCACAGATTTTTTACTCAACACTAAAAGTATTTAGTAAATACTATTTACTAAATCTGGCTGTAAGATTTACATTCTTACCAGTTTTATTGTTCTGTATGCAAATATTTTACACTTTATCACTTTATCTTCATATTTCTATTTTTGGTTTGATTCATAGTATTTTAGTGTGTTGCTAAGGTTTTGTTTGTGTGCTTAGTTTTTACATTGTTAACTCACCACAATTGTGTCCACCACTCCATATACCAGCTATTAGTAGTGTTATTAGTGCTTCTATAATAAAAACTAAAGCTGATTATTTCCTGGTAGTTTCGCTTTCTTATAGTTTATTATTAGTTTACCACCCATGTGATAGATTGTCAAATATGGCTCTCTGGAGGTGTAACTCACCTTACAGGTTATACCAGCACAGCAGAGCCTCTGCTGTTGATGCAAATTGTGTAAGACAGGTGTTAGCAGGCCCGGGTGAGGTGGCAGCAGCTGGACAATTGGATCTCATTACAGGGTTACTTTATGGAGTAAAAGCAGCACGTATTTTGATATGTGAATTTGCCTTCTGTTTTCTGATAGTATATAAAGTGAAGCTCCAAGCAAAACAAATCATGTTTCACAAGTCATCACAGCCGAGAGTTCTAATTTTCCGATTTTCTTGGTAATTCAACACGTTTTGTTCAATGTTGCAAGCTATTTTAAAGAGTTCTAATTATCTAATATTAGTAATAAAATGTTATTCAGTGTAAAGTAACCTACAATTTCATTGGTGGGGCGCAGTGAGGGACCTTGATAATGGATAGGGGGGCGCTGGCCCAAAGAAGGGTGAGAAAAACTGTGATAAGATATTCTAACAGCGAGCATACAGAACAAAAAACATACAACCCATTTAAAGCCCCTGTCAAAAGTTGTGTTGTGATACTGCCTGTCATTGCAGCATCTTGGCTCGTTGGTCTAGGGGTATGATTCTCGCTTAGGGTGCGAGAGGTCCCGGGTTCAAATCCCGGACGAGCCCTCTTTTTTTTTTCTTCTCCTTTTTGAAAATTGCTCTTTCTGCCCTGTTGTTGATAGTAGTCTAGTACCGTCCCCGAGATATTTTTAGACTATTTCACTCCATATTACACAGGTGTTGTTGTTCCAACCTGTAAGCGGTCTGTTTTTGCATAAATATATATATATAAATAAATTCCATTGGCTGATTTTCAGCAGTTACCTGTTGTAAATTCTGTATTTGCCATTTTTCCTAACATTTTATATTTTACATATTTTTATTTTCTTCAGCTTATGATTATTGTGGCATTCATTCTACCTCTGCCATTACGGGTACGGTGAATAAATAAAGTATTAAACAAATACAGTTGACCTAAGATACGGAATTTGCGTTGGTTGTTCAAAAAGATATGACCCCGACGTGATTTGAACACGCAACCTTCTGATCTGGAGTCAGACGCGCTACCGTTGCGCCACGAGGTCTGTCCTGGTCTCAGTGGGAGCATGGCAGGTATTGTACGTAACGTCCACTGTCTGTGAGCCGTGATATAGTGCTTTGTATAGCACTTTGTTTTTAGAAGCAGCTGAGACCCAAATGGAGATGTAAGAACGAGTTTGGTGGATCGGATATCTTATTGGCTACCATGGGGCAAATCATTTACAATGTAAACCTTTTTCTAAAACGGTTTGCATTAGTCGTGTGGTGGAGTACAAGACTGATTCCACTGTTTTGACTATGAACTGCTTTCTGCTGTGACTGCAGTTCATTAGCCTCCTGTAAAACAAAAAAACTCTCGGGGCTTGTCAGACAAGTAATGCAACCCATTAAAACCTCCACTTGAAATCACAGTGGCAATTGTACGGCATTTATCTTTAGAAACATGTGCCCTATCTGGTATCCATGGCCGGTTAGCTCAGTTGGTTAGAGCGTGGTGCTAATAACGCCAAGGTCGCGGGTTCGATCCCCGTACGGGCCAAACAGCATTTTTTAAAAGTGAGTGTTATAGTCATGCAAAGTGCAATACGTCAATAGTTGAAGCTTAACCTAACTATATTTGACAATAGGTTTTGTGTCTGTTAGCATTGTACATTTGGACACTAAAATTTTCACCAATATTTGTCTGCAAAATATTGTAGGCTCAGTCAGGATGGTGGATAATCAAAGGTCATTTATTTTCGATCTCTATTCACTCTTCTATGGAACTAAACTGGTCTCATGTTGTTTGTGTAACAATCGAGGCAGTCGACCAGCTGAAACAGAAAAAAGGAATGAAAACAGTACTTCCAGACATAGTTACAGTGCCTGAAGAAAACAATGTCAATGTCCACAGAGTGCATACTGTGTCAATTTCGTCAGGTTGCTGTGAAAAGACCCGTTGCGTTGGTGGTATAGTGGTTAGCATAGCTGCCTTCCAAGCAGTTGACCCGGGTTCGATTCCCGGCCAACGCATACATTTTTTTGTCTCCAAAAAGGAAACTATTGACGTCAGCTGTTTCAAATTAGTTTTCCACATTTTGTATTAGCCATGGATTTTTGAACATGTAGCTACAGGTATGTAGTTACTTATTCCTGTAACTGCACTTGGATTTAGTATTTCATAATTGTAATAGCATATTGGGCTACATTTAAAAGGTAAACCAAACATTTGTTTTCATTATCATCTAAGCACAGTCTTCTTTAGAAACAGGAAGAACAGGAACAGGAAGAACAAATTAATCCCAAGTGTTTAGCCTGGGACTTAAGCAAAAAGCATAATAAAAAAAACAACAAAAAAAAACAAACAACAAAACATGTTATTCTTACCCTGTTTTGTGGCAAGTTTGAATAAAACTTAATTAGGATTTTTGCTGTTCTTGAGTCCTGCTGTTCCACCGTCTGTTAACTCTGTACTATAACCATGTAAGCAAAAGAGGTGAAGATGTAAGCTCATTTTTAAAGTGTCTCAAATGATGAAGGCTGAGATGATAATGAGATGTCATGAGATGCCTGTGTGAGTATTACACACACATACTTTTCATATTAGTCACATTAATTTATGATGAATCCTGACATCTGAATGAAGACAGAGAAAATTGACATGCGGAGGAAATGTGTGGATGTTTCTCCTCCACCAGAAGGATGTTAACAAATTAACATCTATGTAAGTTAATTTGTTACCCTGTTCAACAAGTGTTGATCCTGCTTACCCTCCTCTTTCCTGTGTTGCCATGGATATGCTATTCCTATGGCAACTGCATGCCTTTGTGGATGGCCTTGCCACAGAGGATTCTGAGCCTTTCATTACACATTCCCTTCAAGCTCACAAGCAACTCATAGAAGTCACACATAGGCTCGCTCACTAATTGTTGTCTTTTCTCGTTGCCTCCTGCTCCTCCCTTCCTGTTTTTTTTCCACAAACGGAGCTCATAATACCAGATTCTCCGGTCGAGGATTGTGATCAGATTTAAGGCAGAATTCCCTGTCATACGAGTCAAGGCTTCTTCAGCCATTCTAATTTCCAGCTGCAATAGAAACCAGATCTCCACTTTAAAGATTCATGAGATCCCTTACAAAACAAAGAGCAGTCTAAACCAGGGAAAGTGTTTCTGTGTCAGAGAGAGCGATGTACAAGTATGGGAGTGGCTGTTGGTAGAAGTCAGAGCCTGAGCTGAGGCAGGTTTAGGTTCCCCAGTTATTACCTGGGCTGTGAAAGAGTGTGTGGGTGAGTGTGGCAGGTGGGGGACCTCCACCTGCTGAATGAACCCTGTTAGCATCGGGCAGTACCATGGGCTACGAGTGGGCTCAGCCCTGTTTGGCATTGTTGCCGGCTGCATCATCATCGGGGTGTCCAGGGAATGTGATGCTGATGCTGTAGGAGGAATTTTTCTGGGAGCTGGAGGCCTCGGTGAGAGTCTGTAACTCTGAATGAGAAATACTTTGGTTGGGTTATTTTCTTTTCAGATTATCATTTGCAGATGTTGGAAAAGTATTTAGAAAGTTCTAAATAAGACGCTAAATAAAACAAGATAAAAGGAGTTTCTAACACCTTTTTTTAATAGTTGGCCGAACTTTTTAAGCTTTGTATCACTCTGATTATTAATTACTTTGTTTGTTTTAAAATGACTGGTTTCTACTAAGTAACTGAACCAAGGAAACCTTGCATTTTCTCAAAATAAGATTTCCTTTAAAAAGATAAAAATCTGAAAAGTATCTTCTCCTCCTGAGTAAAAGACTTTGTAGAACTACCTTTTGCTACAGCTGAAAGTTTTTAGGATATGTTTTTACTTTCTTAACATGTTTGAGATGTAGCATTTTTGTTCATTTTTTCTTTGTAAAATAGCCCAAAGACTGGATGAATCCTGTCAAGGCTTCAGTCAATAAAACATAAAACTTTTTTTTTCATAAAAGCCTTCTTAGGGATTCTTTCAATAATAGTGTTTTTTTTTAAATGTTCAAAGGTGCAATTTTGTATCATAACCTTTTGTTTTAATTTTTTTCCATAATATTATCCCTGATGTGTCTGCTGTGTTCTTTGGTCTGCTTGATGCTTTTGTTCGCTGATGTTCTCCAAGAACTATCTCAATTTCTCCTTTACAGAACAGCTGTATCTATTCTAAGATTGAATTACACATGAGGATTCTTTACATATACCGGGGAAGGACATTAGCTGAATTCACCCGATATGCATAATGCATTGATGTAAAAGTAAAACATTAAGGCCTGCGACTAGCGACTTCTTCCATCCAATGTTCATTTGATACAAGACTGTAACCAGAACCAGCTGATAGCAGGAGGAGCTGCTCTGATAAAAGTGTGTCTGGACTGGTTTCCTGGAGAGAAAGAGGAAAGGGCAGCGATTGTGATCTGTGGAAGACAACATCAGCATGTGTATGCATAGTTAATGAGAAATTCATTCTCGCTGAGGAGCTGATCAGCTTTCAATAATTAATTTGTCTTGCTAACGTGCAGCTACCTGCATTCACAAATAAAATCTGTGCACCGCAGCGTGACTGATACTTTCACTCTTGCAGAAGTTTGTGCGGCTGAGCAGCAGACGTCCTAATTATGTGTTTTATGGGGCTTGTGTGGCTCGATGCCGCCTCCGACACACAGGCTGACTAATGAGTATGAACAGAGTGTTCTCTGCAGATTGTTTTCACTCCTTCAGCAGATTCATGACATTTTAAGCGCAGACATGCATCACAGCCACCCTCAGGAGCTGGCTGGCTGTATTGGGAGCTTTTTAGATTAATAAGGAAAATCAATAAAGGTACTCATTGGGAGCGCAAGACTACAGAAAGGTGCCAAAACCCTGCGTTTCAGATGCCACTTTGCATTTTGATCTGAACTAGAAGAAGCATCTCACGTTGTATTTGGTTGTAAGGATCATACTGGGAAAGTTTACACTTTGGGGATTGATGTATAATAAAAAATTCCCAATCATCTGTGTCAAAGTGAAATAGACCATTTTCTATTTTTCAGACTTTCTTCTATCTTTCAGGCATCAAAAGCAAATAGTTTACTTCTTAAAGTATATTAACTAGTTACATCATGTAAATTATGAAGCAATTTTAGACCATTCATCAAAAACATTATTGCCACTTTCTGCTTTGCAGGCTTGCTCATTTCAATCTACCCCTTCATAAAAGCTTGGCTGAATATCAACAACATCCTGCCATCTTTTGGTAAGTTTTTTTTTGAAACCACACATAGATTGAATTTCTCACTTATTAAAACACACAACAGGTTTTCTCCATCTAAATGTTATTCTACCTTTTTATCCTTCCAGGAAACTTCAGAGTTCACCCCACTGAGGCTAATGCTGATCAACCAGCTGAGACACTGAGACGAGAGGGTGAGTGGAAACAGAGTGGAGGCAGCTGAAACTCCAGGGATCTTAGTTCACGTGCATTTATTATTCATTTTGATACCTGCAAATACGTCGGAAAGCTAACAAGTACATCTTTAGAACTTTTTTCACATCTTGCTAGGCTATAACTACATACTTTTATATATTTTAAGTTTTGCAACAAACACAAAACAGGAAATACACAAAGTAGAAAGAAAACAATAAATGATTAAAATGTGGCATGCTTTGTTGTACTCCAGGTTCCTAAATACACTCCAGTGCAATCCACTGCATTCATAATTTCCCTAATTAGAGTCAGCCAGTGTTCAATTTAATCCTAATCTATATGGTAAATTCTGTGGTTGCCAGAATTTTACTGTAAAATAATCTGTGGTGCAATTCAGCTGCAGCGGCAAGTGATACTAAACTTATTCTCTGCTTTCCTGTGGTTCTGTTAGGTACTCAGAGTCAACTCCAACTGGAACGCTCAAAGAGTCGAATGGGAACCTTCATGGAGGGAGGACCTGCTGCTGAGCCCAATCCAGAGGAGGGGTACGAACCGAAAATAGAAATAAGATTAACTGAATTGAAAATAAAGTAAACATGCTTCTACTGGCCACTTTACTAGGTACATCTTCCTAATACTTGGTTCTCATAAAATCGGAGAAATGGTTTTGCTTCCGGTAGATGAGCAGGCTTTGAAATACTCTCCCCAGCAACGTTCAGAGTCCCAGTTACGTTGAATGCTTTATTCAAAGTCACTAAAATCACATTTCTTCCTCCTTCTGATGCACAGTTTGAGCTTCAGAAAGTTTTCTTCACAGCATCTGGATGTTCTCATGCAGCAAGTTGCTGCCAGGCGACTAGCTGATTTGCTATTTTTGCTAACAAGCACTTGGACAGATGCACCTACTAAAATAGCTGTTGAATGTCTATAGAGACCTGTAAAAGAAACATGTTCTTTGCACATCACACATGTGCAAATACCTACAGACTTTCTTTAAGGCTTAAGAAGCTGTTAATTTTAATTAACACAACAGAACTAAAATGAGATGTTTTTAACCCTTTAACTGCCATGAGGACACAGGTGTCCCGATGGACCCAGTAACTGATGTGGAAGTGTTTTGGGGGTGAAGATTAAGGCAAAAGTACCTTGAGAAATAAGTATCTGTTCGGAAACTCTGGATAGATGTCTTAACAATGTGTTTGTTTTACATTTACTACATATGTGTTCCAAATGTCAGTTGTTTACATATAAATAATGGGCCCAGTCTTTAACATGTTAGGATAAAAAAGCTGAACTAGCTATAATAAAATAAAACCTGACTGAGTGAAACACATAGGTGCCATAGACCAGTGCTCAACCATTTTTCAATTCTCTGAATATCAAAAAGTCCACTGAAAAGTAATGAACATGTGTAGAACCCAATCTTCTTCTGATATGTTTTTTCTCTATGTGTCTTTTTTTCTCTCTTTTTTCTCTTTTTCAGTTCTGTCACACACTGACACCCACCACATAGCCTTCATTGCCAGCGTGACTCATGCATTGGTCTGTTGCAGGACTTCTTCAGACATGCCAGATGTCTTATCGAGACAGAAAATGAAACAGTCACCCACCGCTCAAGACCTTCCGTGATGTCATCGTGTCACATGACTCCACCAACAACTCTCCCTGGCAGCATTATTCTTTGTACAATTGTTGTTAAAGCTCAACTGCAGAAGACTGTTCCCTTTTACATATATATATATTTAATATCATTACCAATCTTCCGGAAAACTTAAAAGCTGATGACTGCAGTT